>JBAMJV010004132.1:0-64099 GCA_037951105.1 Echinarachnius parma | reverse complement strand
TACACACACGCGCACACACACACACACACACACACACACACACACACACAAACACACACACACACACCCGCGAACAAACACACACACACAAACACTTAGTCCGATCAGGAGACGCAGCTGGTCAAATATGTATACAGATCACGTTTATAAAGAGATTACGTACTGCCCATGTTGAATATGTGTCCGGCTCTGGCAAAACCAGCTTTTGATATGATATGGTTGTGTGGATTTTTTTATTTATTTTCATACCATTTTTATGCCGATCGGACAAAAATGTACGAAGTTTAGATTTTTAAAATTTTTTTTATTATTCTGCTAAAACAATCGAGATAATTGAGGATAAAGTTCAACACTCAGTTCAAAGTCCATGTCATTCTTGATTTTATCCTAAGATATAGCCATTTTCCCAATAATATTTAGGAATTTTTCATATCTCACTAGAAACTAGAATAGTTGCCTAAGAACATGATACTAAAATGTCCATTTAGTCCCTGAGGTAAATGTTTGACCTTTCCAGGCTATTTACGCAAAATCGTAAATGTGGCGAAGTTTCTGGTTTTGCCAGAGCCGGTCTCATAATATGCAAAAGCAAACCCGAAAAAGGGCCGATCTGTGATCTGATATTAGGAGATGAGTGGAAATTGGATGTATTATGAATGACATGTGGCTGAGCAATAAACAACATCAAAGACACTACAAGGGGAAGACTGGACACTTCGGGGATTTTGTGTAACGCTGAATTTCGTACATGGGGAAGGGCGCCCCTAGCGTTGGGTAGGTTAACTTCTTGTTGTTTTCGCGCGTAGCCATTGAAAACACAATAGGGAACTGGTAGTGAAGTATCAAATTCCTTTTTATTTTTGCTTTTTTATCTCAAAATGTACACCAAATATTAAAAGGAGTTTGTTTCTAAGTTTGTCTGTTTACAGGTGAAAATGTCCAAGAAATATTTAATAGTAGACATGCAGAATCATCATTCACGTACAAGTTTCTTTGCTTGCTGCATGTACGATCCATGCTTGCTGTTAAAAAAAGAACTCATCATCAGGATTGTTGCTGTTACCTGTGTCATGGTTTGAAATCAAAATAGTAACATTTATTTGAATACCTCTTTTCTCTTTATATAAAGAATTGCTGTTAACAAGAGTGTCACATCTGAAACACAAGCATTTTGTTAACTGTCACATCGGAAATGCGATGCCTCAAAAAATCCAAGTCAAGTTAAAGTCATGCAGGAAATCTGGTTCCTCTTTTCACTTTCTTCTCCAAATTCGCAGATTAAAACATAATATTCACTTCTCATTTTCTATGCAAAAAACTACAGAAAAAATGTTTAAAAAAGATATGCAGGATTTGAAAATTTTCATCTTTGTTGACAAATTTGCTAAAATAGCAGAAATATCAAAAAACAAGTGTGCCTTATGTCTGCATATATTTCAAGTTCATACTTCTAGTAATCTAAATCCTGATATCCACATGGACATGAGTTAATTTCATTAATTTTTGTCCCTAGTTTGATTTATAACATTTCATTCACCATGGATACATAAATATGAAATATGAAATTTTATGTGAAATTTTTTTTTAACAAAAACTATTTTAGCAAATTTGTCAACAAAGATGAACATTTTCAAATCCTGCATATCTTTTTTTTCCTTTTTTTTCTATAGTTTTCTGCATAGAAAATGAGAAGTGAACATTATGTTTTAATCTGCGAATTTCGAGTAGAAAGTGAATAGAGGAACCAGATTTCCTGCATGACTTTAACTTGACTTGGATTTTGTGAGGCATCGCATTTCCGATGTGACAGTTAACAAAATGCTTGTGTTTCGGATGTGACACTCTTGTTAACAACTATTCTTCATATAAAGAGAAAAGAGGTATTCAACTAAATGTTACTATTTTGATTTCAAACCATGACACAGGTAACAGCAACAATCCTGATGATGAGTTCTTTTTTAACAGCAAGCAAAGAAACTTGTACGTGAATGTTGATTCTGCATGTCTACTATTAAATATTTTTTGGAAATTTTCACCTGTAAACAGACAAACTTAGAAAAAAAATCTTTTTAATATTTGGTGTACATTTTGAGATAAAAAAGCAAAAATAAGAAGGAATTTGATACTTCACTACCAGTTCCCTATTGTGTTTTCAATGGCTACGCGCGAAAACAACAAGAAGTTTACCTACCCAACGCTAGGGGCGCCCTTCCCCATGTACGAAATTCAGCGTTACATCGATCGCTGTACAAAACCGGCGCAGTGTCCAGTCTTCCCCTTGTAGTGTCTTTGACAACATGCAAAGGCTCTACTGACTTGTTGCACAAAGTTTGTGCATATCTGAAATTATCACAGGGATATTTGTTTCTGATTAAATCGTTAATATTTTAATAACAAGAGAACATTGTACAAACCAACCTGGATTCATAGTGTAAGGATTCATAAAGCCTGCGTCACAAATCAAACGGACTCCGGCTGAATTTGTAGATCGCCCGAGAGTCGCCGAATTTTAAATCCGCCAGGGAGTCGATCGTATTTTCCGCTTGACATCTACGCTGTCACATATTGGACGGGGCTCGGGAGGCGCCCGTTGAACATAAGTGATTATAAATCGACCGGGGCCCGTAGAAGCCGCCCGACGGCCGCCCGACGGCAGCCCGGCAACAGCACGGATCGCGCTCGAAGCACGCCCGACTTTGTACAAATCGCGCGGGATACGGGAGTAGGTCGGTCAATTAGCAAGGAGGCCGTGTCCGTCCAATTTTAAAGCCTAAAATGGTCTAAAGTTTTCGGATTGTCGCCCGAATATCGACCGAATGTTTGCCGATGCCCGAGCGATCTACGGGCGACCTGTTTACGAGCTCTGCGACCTCAAAATTCGGCGATTAAAAATCGCTGATTTGGGAGCAGCTTTCGGTGCCCTGCATGCGGACGTCGGCCGAACCCTGAATAACGCGGCGGAGCCCGCAGTATTCGCGCGAACACCGGCCGTAGTCCTGGCGAAAATGCCCTTTTGAGCTCGCAGAGAAGTCGGGCGGGCTCCGTTTGTGATTTGTGACGGCCCCTTTAGGACACAACCTGGCATGAAAGAACCAGTAAATGTGTAAGTTAGTTGCGAATGTGTCAGTGGTATTCAGTGGTATTAGTTGATTCCTACCATGTAATGTATGTTCCTGGGTTATTTTTGCCGATATAACTTAGCGAAAGGGCTATCAGCTTTATCTCAATGTGTGACCGAACCTCATTATGATATTATACGGGATATTTACACAGTGATGAATGTCCATGATCGCTACATGCAACTTGCAGTGCACGAGAGCACGAGTCTACAGAATCCGATGTTTGGATAGGCAGGACTGCACAAATTCAAAGGAGAGGGGTTTCCCACTTTGGATTCGAGCGTACACTATGAGAATTTAGCTACTTCCATATTTTGAACGTGAATTTGGGGAATTTGTGTCAACATACCCAATACAATAATTGGCTATGACGTACTTGTATTATGAGCGTTGATAATAATCAGTGGCGTGGCAACGGGCTACGGGGGAGGCATGGGGGAACGTCCCCCCCCCCCCCCCCCAAACAAAAATAGATGATCCCAACGAAATGCAACACTTAGAGGAAAATCCGTTGTAAAGTAAAGTAACTGATATAGCATGTATAGTGTGCGGCCCATATCGCGTGTGACACCCTCCGCCCCCCCCCCCCCCCCCCCCCACTACGTATCAGTCTGACCGAGCTACACCACGTATTATAACGGTTCATTTAATATGATTTGGAAGTGGAAAAATTCCCCACCGAGACCAAGGGCCACATTTTACATCAATGTGTAAAGCGTATAGTATATTGATGTTATGTTTTTAAAATGACTGTCAAATTCTTTTTCTTGAGGAAAAATTACTTATGGAGAGCCTAATTGTGAAAATGTGGCCACCTAGACGCTGTAGTTCCTTTAAAGGGTTAGTACAGTTTTGGTAAGGCTGAGCTTTAGTATAAACCAAAACCTACACAATTACATGCAAACTAATAGTTATAACTCCACCTTGCTCGAAAGGTATATAAAATAACAAATGACTAAGTAAAAAACCGTGTTACCATTCAAAAAGAGCCGTCAAAACTCAAAAGGGCGCTCCCTAAAATAGCATTGGTTTCAACCATTTTTTATGCAAAATTTTGCATGTGATGTTTTGTTGAAATAATGATTAAAAAGAGAGATCATCAACAACTATTTAAAATCTTCTTGAACATTATTTGAAAAAGTGTATACAATTCTTATTTTTTTTATTTTCCTAACAATTATCGAATAAATCTGGGCCTCAAATGTATTCCAATCGTATATATCTATTGATATTTTAGCCGTTTCTAAACCGATTTTGATCAAATAAAGTTTTTTCTGTCATTAAAATTGTATGCTCTTCCAAATTTTAAAACTCAGTTTTGTGTTATCTCACAAAACATTATTTCGTGCAGCGCCCTCTATACCAAATACAATTTGGATAGAGCTCATCCCACCGACCCAACCCCCTATCCAAACTTTTTTTTTTGGAAATCCATCTGCGATATGGACAGAAAATTTAAATAATATAATGACTTTGACAACTTTTAATAACGTACATTATATAATACAAACAAAATGTGATTGGACTGGTACAATGTACATGAAGGATACATGTATCACCAGTAGACCACAAGTGAGAATATTGGTCCCAGCACTATTGTGGTGGGAGACGAGTAAAGTGCAGTTTTTAACACTAAATCCCTATTTTTGGGGATTTCCAATTCTGTTTAATTTTATCCAAAATGGCCCTGGAACCACCTCCCACTTCCAAGTCTTATTTGGATGTTTGGAATTTGCAGGGCTCTCTTAAAGCGTATTCGCGCCATGGTTCTGGATGCCCTAGACTATATCGATGGCTCTATAGTATACAGGATCACGTGGATCCATCTCATGCAAGGCTCAATCTTTTCCTCGCTATGCCCTTTAAAAATACGTTACGAGTAGGTTCACTATTTTATACAATTTAAACACACATGATAGGAGTTGCAAATGTCTGAAATCTAAAAGCTGGGGGGGGGGGGGGGCTTCGCCCCCTGGACCCCCATTATTGTCCTCAAATGTGGGTGCCCCCAAAGTCAGGTCTTCGAGCCATCAATACACTTTTAATGAGCGCATAATAAAACTTCCGGGCATGCCAATGTGGGGCTTTTAGCTCTCTCGGTGGTCACTCTGGAAAAAAAATGTATAATTTCGCCCCCCCCCCCCCCCCCCCATCGCAAAAACGGATCGACGCCTCTGGGTGGCAGACCAGACCAGACTAGACCGGAATAAGCCTTATTGCAGTGCTATACTGGTATGGAGCTGAGGGGTGTTTTACAAAGATTCTTAGTGTAACGTATCTCTGAGTTGGACCTTACACTTATAGAGAGCCGTTATTTTCTTTGTACAATTGCTGAAATATATGTGTTTGTTTATTTACGATTTTTTATAAATTCAATTATATCTACTAATATCAAGGAGCCTTGAAATAATTGATGTCTTTTAAAGTCTCAACTACCTGTATTCATTGATTTTGCTGTTATGTTATGAATATGTTTTATTCCAAGGCTACAATTATGTTGTATAGGTAGGCTTAACTTAGGGTTAAATCCAACTATATTTGTTAAACAACCCTTGTTACTTATCACATTACTAATGGAAGCCTGAATATCAACTATATTTGTTAAACAACCCTTGTTACTTATCACATTACTAATGGAAGCCTGAATATCAACTATATTTGTTAAACAACCCTTGTTACTTATCACATTACTAATGGAAGCCTGCATATCAACTATTTTTTGTACTGTAATATTTAAACAGCACAGCAGCTATCGTGTTATCAGTTTGTCTTATTGCCTAATCGCGTGCTAGTAAACACTTAGCGGTAAATTTCGATCCATACATATTTGTTACAATATTAATGGTTGGCTGTGGACTTCATTTGATTATAAAACTGGGGTTAACTAAATATGATTTCCATAAAAAAAATCGTCTGGACATTATACAAAATGGCCCAATAAAACGGAGCGGGATACTTCACAAAGATGTATATGTCATTTTGTTAATAAGGCCTGCTGTTATTTCCCATCGAGGTTTAGTTTACATTGTATTAATATATTGACCAATTAATTCAAACATATAAAGTAACTGACCAGAAATATATTGTGATTAAAAGAAGGCAAAGAAAATGGGATTCCAACGGGATATTGACCAATTACATTAATATTCCATGCTAATTAATGTATATTAACACCACATCATAACCATTCTTACAAATGCAATGTCATTATTGTCAATATGTATACATTATAGCAAATGTAGGGATGGGGCAATGCACCAAAAACAAATATTATGAATACAATATCAACCCATATTTTAAGAATACGTTAATTTGCAAAGAAAATGATTGTCTCTGTGGGAAAGTAATTATTTGTTTATAATTTTCTGAGTACAACTGGTACAGAGTTCAAAAAGCGTTAATGCTGTGAAGGGTTCGTTGACATAAGTCTGGGTATTAACGATCGATGGACCGCGGATGAAAGTTGATTTGATGATCTAAGAGTGCGTATTTGAGTGTTGGTAAAAATGTTCCTTTGTTCTAGGTTACATGATTATAGACATGTGAATTTGTTCTTTATTTACATTTGTTTCCAACAGGCAACCAGCGGAGTCTATGCAAAATGGATACAGTAGGTTACCTTGAAAGACCTCAGATTACGCAATGTCATGCTAGCGCCACATCTGGTTTGTCAGGCTGCCTCGATTTTACGCGGCGTAATACATGATAACATTGTAACATTACCTCTATTTGCTATTATTTAGTGTCATGCATAAGAAAGGGTTGCAATCGATTGTAAAGTTGCTATTTATTGCAAGTCAGAAAAGTACCTATACAAATTATTATCAGATTTGTGCATTTAGTTACATGATCTGACTTGCAATTAATTGCAACTTTACAATCGATTGTAACTCTTCCTATATAGAAACCTACAGTACTAGTGGTCAAAACTGTGCTCTTCGCACTAAATAATCATAATTGATTGAACGCGTCTGTCAAAACCAAATAACCAACCAACCGACAAAACAAGTAACCAACCAACCGACCAACCACTCAGGCGACAACCCCGCCCATAATAATAGTCACATTGATCGGTAGTATACTAGTTGGTTCAAACAAACTGAGCCTAGGAAAATAGGGCCTTGCCTAAAAACGATCACGAGACCTCCGGATATCTTAGTCCAGTGATCTAACCACGGAGTCACAAAGCCTCCTCAGCGATCTCCCAGCTAGAAAACAATGTATCATCACGCTTTTCACTGCTGAAACAAATAGCAACTTAAAGGCCAATATAACCCGCACAAATTGTTGTTTGCACTATGACACTACATTGGATGGATAACAAATTAGCTAAGATAAAACAAATAAGTGCGAGGGATCATCCGAAATGATGCGGCTTGGTCAAAGGGATAAACTAATCATAAATAGATTGGATACAGACACAATATACATCTACGCTATATCCGAAACAGTATGAATAATTATCACATTTCTGGAATAATCATTATTTTTCACCATTGATCATGTTTATGAATAAATTACTAGTACTTTATTATGTTGTCGCCTGAAGATGGCGCTGTTCACGAATTGACAGCCCACAATTGAAGATTTATATAAATTACATTATAATCTTTATAAAAAAAAATCAATGTAAAAAACTTTTACACCTACTCTTCTAATTTCTGTATTTTACGCACTCCAACACACAAAGACAAACAAGTGCACATAACAAACAAACATCAAGCTTGTTTTGTAGGTTTCAACATAATTATGGCACTGCTACCGTACGTATACCATTCACCACAACCATCATAATCATCTCCTTCACCAACACCACCTCCAAAAATCGCAACACTGGCCACTACCATTACTAATATGACCTCCCCCATCATCACCTCCAACACCACCACCACCACTTGTGACCACCATCACCAACTTCACCACCACCCCCACCACCATGTACCACCACATTAACCACCACCCCCACCAACATCATCTGTACCCACACCACTGCCGCCTCCGCCACCACCACCAGGATCACTGTCATCACCACCACCACCACCACCACCGGCAACCAAAGCCACCATTACCACCGCCACCATTAGCCACCGCCACCACCACCACCACCACCACCCACCACCACCACCACCACCACCCACCACCACCACCACATCCACCACCACCTCCACCACCACCACATCCACCACCACCACCACCACCACCACATCCACCACCCCCACCACCACCACCACCACATCCACCACATCCACATCCACCACATCCATTCTTCATCAACATTCGACAGTCCTCGCACCGCGCCCGGAGACTGCACACTCGCGCTGTTGCCGAGGTCGGCGCCGCGGGCGCGGCCCCGGTCGGGCGCGGCACCTTGATCGGATCTCGCCGCGCGCCGCGGCAGCGCCATTTATGAATTGACTGCCTACCAGCCCAGTCTATTCTACACGCCTCATCACTGTAGAAAAAATGGATTCCTCGGAGCTTATTTTGAGACTTTTCGAAGTGAATGCTGTCAAGTTCGGCACATTTACTCTGAAGAGTGGCATTCAATCCCCCGTTTATTTCGACTTGAGGGTCATGGTGTCATATCCGGATATAATGGTAAATTTATCAACCGAATCTATTGTGATGCCTTCAGATCGGGCCAGTCCCACACGTATGAATTCATGTATTCTATGAAGTAGTCTGTGCTTTTCTGCATGCAAGACTCCAAGAGGCATTTAGAGCGCCATTTATACAATTACATGATGTGAACGTTTTACTCTGTGACTGTGTGAATGTGTGTAGACTTTATTAGTTGCTGATATGGTTACATACTCCACCTCTTAATTTTGTTTAACAATCACTAGTTTAAGTTTAATCAATCGTCAAAAATTAGTTTGTTTTTGTGTCATCATTCACTGTTCTGTCAAGACAATGTCATGTGTAAAATAATTTGCATGACAAACTACGTGGTACTATTGTTCTATTTAATACCGGCAGCGTTGGTCATAACCATTATCAACTGGCTCAAAGTGAATTCGCGAGCACCCCTCGCGCAATCAATGTACACTGCATGTCATGCCGCGCGAAGAAAATATGCACTCGCGCAATGCGATTCTGCATGCAGTATTATATGCAGTTAACCCCTTGTCTTGTAGGGGTGGCGATTCTGTATGTAGATATAATTAATATGCACAAACAGTATACTATAGGCGAGGATAACTCTACAGAACGCATGCGCTTGCGTATAAGTCCGTACTACCACTAAACGACGTGTCAGATCAGATGCCGTTTAATTGGAATCGGCGGGCGACTTGAATGGAGACCAAAGCGTGATCATCTTTCGTTCAAAAGTCGCGATACGACACAGAGAGAAGTCGAGATGGTGCAGAAATCACATATTTTCATTAGGAATCGAGATTCAAATCATCATTTTTATCTAGCGCCAAGTTACATCACATATTTGTGCAGAGATAGATGGTAAGTTTCATATCATATATAATATATTTCATCAAAATATCGTGCACACAATAGTGCAAGTTTGGGGGCTTCATTAGGTGGTCGTAGAACGCCAGCGCAATCGCTGGCATTCTGTAGAGTTAAGGTTAGGACAGCTGGTGGTCTCAGTCAGTCAAGACAATCAATGCCCATGGGCCATGGCATTGACATTGTCAAACTGTTCTGTATTACATCCAGGTTTGACATTCAAGTTTACCTCAAAGAGATAGTATAGTATTTAACAGTTCTTTCACTTTGTGCAGTGCACAAACAGTTTTATGTGATTCAAATATTAAAAAACCGATATGCCAGGGGGGTGTTGCATAAAGAGTTTGCAAAGTTGCGATTAATCACAAACTTGTCAGAAATTGTGCCGTGATAATAATACGTAAAACTGATTAGTTGAAATGCGCATGCGATTGATCGTAACTCTTTATGCAACACCCCCCCCCCCCCCCCCCAGATATTATTGAATTGAGCATTGATCCATTTTTTAAGTCATGCTGCAG
Organism: Echinarachnius parma; assembly: GCA_037951105.1. NCBI lineage: Eukaryota > Metazoa > Echinodermata > Echinoidea > Clypeasteroida > Echinarachniidae > Echinarachnius > Echinarachnius parma. The sequence continues at coordinate 53,994 of JBAMJV010004132.1, read as the reverse complement.
TGCATGCTGTGGGCATGTCTTAGTCTTACTAGAAAATGCACAGAGAATAGTCCTGAATAGAGCTGCATGTAAACCCGAATGAAATTTGAGATGAGTGATTTGATGGAAATTTCTCTTGACAAGTATGTCGTAGGATCAGTGAAAAAAAATACACGGTGGCTCGGGACAAATTAGCCCCCGAAATGACCAAACGAGTAGTTTACACACGAGCCCCAAAAAATCATGAAAGAGCCCCCATAGATGTGCATCACTATAGCCTAGGGTTCAATGCAAAACAAAGTTTTGAATGCTATTTTCATGCACCCCTACAAGTCAAGGGGTTAACTGCATATATATGCTGCAGTAACCCTTTACTACTTCGTAAAATACATGTAAGTCAAAGCTGCCCTCATTGTCCAAGAAAAAAGGGAAACCCCTGTCTTCCTAGCCTCAAACCAGATGTTTTTCACACCATTGATCAATTTGATGCTGACATGTATAGGTCTTATGTTGGCTTTGTTGTGTTAATCTTATAAGTAGTTCAAAGCTGGCTGTAAAGAATTCATCATAGTCACAAATTGACCTACATTCTTTGTTATACTTTGGAATGCAATACAAAAGCTAATTACTGGAGAGACATACTAGTCAATTCACACATTCACAGACATAGACACAAATGTTGCAAGATCCTTTCATTCAGCCTGTCATTGTAGTTTTTTGTACCACTGTTCTGCAGTTTCAGTAGGGATTTGGGAAGTTTACTGGGCAGAAGCCTACACATGTAAACAACTGGCCTACTTTGGTATTTAGAGGGCAGTACAGCTTTGAGGAGATCCACTAAAGATCAGATATTCTCAAACAGGAAAGTACTTTTGACATCAGAACTTGCAGAAGGCTCAATGTAAGTTTCAAATTGAGTTTAATTCTACCCTCGTACTATCCACAGAGGTTTATTTGGTGAGATAATACTTTGTTCTAGCTAGAAATATTTGTACATTTTTGGTTAATCTCACAAACTGGTACTGTGTTTACTATAGAGCTGAGTCAAACCGGATATTTTGCATTTCGAATATGAGTCGTGTAAAAACGGTCGGATATCGAATATCCGAAAAAAAAAAGAAAAAAAAAAATATATATATATATTTTTTATTTTAAAATAAATATTCTGTCCGTTTTTTCAATTAGAATCGGCAGTACAGTGTGATGTTAGTGTACAAACTGCTGTCAAGATGAAATACTTCGATATCTCATCCTTCTAAATTTGGCACTCACTATACCACTTGTATATTAATCCTCTTACCTTTGGTTTATTATTTGTTTTGTTTATTTGTAATTTATGTAAAATACCTTAACTTTTAACTTTAGCAAAAGATAAGCCGGGTTCAATGTGCCATTTTCTGATCGAATCTATCGAATGGGGATTACAAAATTAAACGGGATATTCGTATCCGAAAATTTGTATTCGGTATCCGACCTTCACGGTCGGATATCGAATAGCCATTCGATTTGACTCAGCTCTAGTTTACTATATGGCCGTGTTAGAGTGATTTTCATGGAGGCGAGATTGGAAAGTAGCCCACGAAAAACAACTTCTATTTTTGTTTCCCTGCGTAGGATGCGGTGGCAGATGTTCTATGGGAGACTGCGAGACAGAACCAGGTGGAATGTGAAGTGCTCTGCGGGGTCCCGTACACTGCGCTCCCGATTGCAACAGTAAGAATTGGTCATCATCTATTCTCCTCTTAACCCGTTTCTTCCTGGAACCGAGTTAATACGGGCCCCGTGTCACACACTCACACCCGGGAACCGACTATACTCGGTTCCGAAAATACCACACTCATGACACTATTTAATCGTCTAAAAACCTATATTCAGAATGCAGACATACTGAATTTGCTATATCACTTGAAAGCTAATAAAATGAGCTATCAAAATATCTCAGACTTGTGACGTATCATGAGTTTTACAGCAATTGGTAACTGTATAAAGTATAATGTTACTTACAAAGTTGAAATAATTTTGTACAGCGGTGAATGTACGATTGTACCAGCCAAAATTTAGAGAAATTGCGTTTCGCTTGGACAGGCAGTATTCCCATTACGCGTACAATAATAGTGGCAGCGAAATATTCCGTGCGTGCGCGCCATGCCAATAGAGATTGTACGTGATTCTGTATTCATAACCGGATCTTCACTGTGGTATAGAATACATTTCTATACAAGGTTACCGGCCTTTTGTGCGTGCACCACCACAACCGTAAAAATCGATTTCTCTGCACGCACACACGGCCGCTGGTCTTTTGTGTGGAGGCCTAGCCTTGGCTCGTATAAGTGAAAAGAATCTCGTTTTGGGGGTCGATAGATGCGCTTTTATTTTCGGAAGCAACCGGTTAACCTGTTCAGATCAGGGCCCTGATGCAGAAAGAGATGCAATCGATTGTAAAGTTGCAGTTGATTGCAAGTCAGATCATGTGACTAAATGCACAAATCTGATTGGTTTAAATGTGCATATTTCTGACCTGCAAACTTTACAATCGATTGCAAATTTGCAAGTTTTGCAACACTTTCTGCAACAGGGCCAAGGACTGGTTAATTTTGCGGGATACTGTACACCGGGCTCCCGATTGTAACAGTAAGATTGGTCATCATCTATTTTCCTCTTAAATGGAAAGTCTAGTAACTATGTTGTTATACAAATGGTTGATAACAAAAAATAAAGATAATATCTAGGTTTAAATTTAATTATCAGCATTATTTTTTTAATGTAAAATACTTTTTTAAAATCATTTTCTATCATATTTTGTGTGTAGAGGGTAAATTAGTTTCAATTTACAAAAATATGGGCCCCACATTTATTCCAATCAGATATGTTAATTATATTTCAGCTGTTTCTGAACCGATCAAAAATCAAATAAGTTTATTTTCATCTTTAAAATCATGTGCTCTTCCAAATATTACACTTAGTTTTCACTACCTCAGTTCTCAAGTAACTTCTTGAAGCGCCCTCTAAACCAAAATTGTACTTTCCCTTTCATTTGGTTGCCAGCTCATCGCAGTGAAGCAGAAGAAGCCGATGCTGATCCGGCGCAAAGAGGCCAAGTCATACGGGACCAAGAAGATGATAGAGGGCGCTTTCCAGGCCGGGGATCGTTGCTTGATCGTGGAGGATGTAGTAACAAGTGGGTCCAGTGTTCATGAAACAGCTCAGGTAATATACTAAGAGAATAATAATGTATTGCTATCAGTGAAAATAATAATGCATTGGGGATTGGGGAGATGCAGCCCTCCCCCCCTAAATTGGCACCAAAAAAAAAACCGATACAAATTTGCCTCCAATTCAATGCAAAACAATCCATTAAGGAGTGCTATTATTATTATCATTATCATTATTATTATTATTATGCAAAAGTGTGTATATCATGAGAGCAACCGATCCTTTCATACTGATGTTTGTTTGAATATTCCGTTCCCAGGCTTTGGAGGAAGTGGGGTTAAAGGTCACGGATGCCATTGTGCTGCTGGACAGGTCCCAGGGCGGGGCGGCCAGACTCAAGGATGCAGGCATCCGCCTCTACAGGTAAGATACATCATACAGTCTTATACTGGAAATTTCAACTGGTTTCAACTGGAAATTGTCAACTGGTTTCAACTGGAAACTGTTCACTGGTTTCAAGTGGAAATTGGCCAGACTCAAGGTTGCAGGCATTTGCCTCTACAGGTAAGATACAGTCTCATATTCTGGAAATGCCAACTGGTTTCAACTGGAAATTGTCAACTGGTATCAACTGGAAATCATCCACTGGTTTCAACTTGAAATTGTACACTGGTTTCAACTGGAAATTGTCCACTGGTTTCAACTGGAAATTGTTCACTGGTTTCAAGTGGAAATTGGCCAGACTCAAGGTTGCAGGCATTCACCTCTACAGGTAAGATCTGTAACAGTCTCATATTCTGGAAATGTGAACTGGTTTCAACTGGAAATTGTCAACTGGTTTCAACTGGAAATTGTCCACTGGTTTCAACTGGAAGCCTCCACTTTTATCTCTACTGGCCTGTTCAGGCAAGTAAAATCATAATTTTTCCAATTTTACTTGCCCACTTACTGAGATCTTCACGTAAGGAATTACATTATTTTCTGGTAGTTGACCAATAATTTAGTTGCCCGATCGGGCAACCAAACTAGGTCATTTATGAAATTTTACATGCCCAACATAAATTTGTACTTGCCCCGGGCAATAGGGCAAGTGCTAGTGTCGAGAAATGGATACAGTCTCACTTCAAAGTTTCTTGATTCTACAGTAGGTTGACTTTGTGACTGGCTTGGGTATTTTTTTATGGATAATCCAAGTTATCTTACCAATGCAGTTAAAGGAGACCACCAGGCAAAGAACAACACATTATTATATGTTTTGGTACCGTTTTGTGATATCAAATAGATGCCCAACATTTTGCAAAGGGTTCATAAACAAAGCAATTAATTTCCACCACTTACGGAACCACTGCTATTTCCTGGTTCCATACGGGCCAACCATTTGCGAGTGCGCCAATGCTATTCACGCGCACGTTTGTAAACAATAGATTCCCGGGCGATTCGTTCGCTCTGCACACATTGCAATTCACCGCACACATAGCAGTCTGCGTAATTCAGACCGCATGAACGCATGCTTTGGAATGGTGATGCGTTTCCAATTATATATTTTTTTTTCTGGAAAATATTTTTGTGAACTTGTTGATGGAATGGAATACTAAAGATGTTACCTTTCTTTAATAAGAATATTATTTTTGGGTGGTGGTACCCTTTAAAGAAAATCTAACTTCAAAATCACTATTTGGAATGCCCCTCAAAAGTTTGCTAAGTTTGCCTGGACGCTGGCTGCTGAAAATTAGCTTTGTGCCACCAAATTACAATCAATTTCACAGGCCGGAATAGACAACCAAATGTGACCTTTCACCACAAAACGACCAATAAGTCGGGAAAACTGAATGTGCTGATTTTCATATAACATTAAAATATAAATCATTACCTATAAAATGGTATATAATTTGTCATATTTGGACTAAACAAACCCTTTCAAAATGAACGCCAAAGATTTGGAATATGGCTGAAGCATTTTTCAAATAAGGGAGAAACGGGCCGCTTAAAAGATCAGTGTCCATTCAAGCGCTGTATTAAGATCACATTTATTAGATGAAATTATAATATTTATACATCACTTCTGACGCTCAGAATGTTACAGCAGGTAGATTAAGATATGCTTATTCAGGAAATACCAAAATCTTAAATCTCATATTTTGAACAAAATTTGACTATTTTAGTTTTGTGGTGTAAGGTCACAAATATAACAAGATTTGTAGTGTTATTCTATGTTCAGGGCGACCCAATTCAGAATTTTAAATATCTTGGTTTTAATTGCCGACTTTAGCTCCACAAGGCAAAACAAATTTGTTTCTAGCATTGACTTTGGGGTACGTGCGAGGGATCTAGTACATCAACCAAAGTGATGAATCTTTTTGTTATGAAGCCACCATCAACATCATCGTCCAGCTCGGGTGACGCTGTAAAGCGCGGCTGTGTTTTACCCTTCATTCTTTCCCCAGACACTTTCTTGATATCATCAGTCCAAGAGGTACAGATGATCTCTGCCATGTTTTCCTTCAATTGCTCCTTGCAGTATTTGTTTCTAAACTCCTTCAGTTCTCCTAATGAGGTGCTCAAAGTACTTAAGTAGTTTTCTTTCCATAACTCCCGTTCTCATAGTTAAGTCTACACCAATCTTGTCCAGAATCCAAACATGCCAAGACAGGTGTATAAGCCTACAGAAGTAAATATATGTTAATTAAAGGAACTAAAGAATACAACATACTTTGGCACTTATTCCATAGTTTATGACTTATAGAATAGGTCTGTCGAAAAAAAAACTCCATGAAAATAAAGATGTATGATTTTAGACTAATTTTCTGATGCCAATTCTCACTTAGCAGCCATTTTACGCCCCACCCACATTTAGGGTCCAGAATCGGCAGCGTGATTGACACTTGATTGACAATTCATTGGCTTACGTCATCTACAGAATTTAGTTCATTAGTCCGTTCTTTAGATGACGTCACATTTTGGCAATTTTAAAGGGGCGTTCCCAGGACAATTAGATATTCACTAATTACCCCAAAATGAATTGATTTCATGGGAAATGACTGCCAAATTATTTTTCTTGTGGACAAATTACGTATAGAAAGCCTAATTGCGAAAATTAGGCCATCTAGACGCTGTAGTCCCTTCAATCAATTTATGAGAACTGTTTCGGCCCCTACAGTGCGTTCAGCCTTCCTCACGTGTTGAAAGTGTTGCAATCCCACGAAAAGATTGACGACGCTATGGTGCAGAGTGTGTTGCGGTTTATTGACGAGAACATGATCACGAACATTCCAAGTGAGCCTGCAAGCAAGAAAGCAAGAACAGTAAGTCAAAGGCATGAAGGCTACAACAAGCCTCCACACAGTGGTGTAGCTACAGGGGGGCATGGGGGGCCTTGTCTCCCCTCCCTCCAATAATTTGAAGAAAAACAAACAAACAATACAAAACATTAAGGGGAACATTTTTGAAGAAAAACGCAGAAAAAACATAGGGTGTGCCCCCTCCCCCTCCCCCCCCCCCCCCCCCCCCCCCCCCCACTCTACAACAAACCTCCACACAGTGGTTTAGGCCTGATCCTAACTGCAATAATTAGACAAAACAATAGAAAACAAAAGGAGAACATTTTTGGAAAAAACAAAGAAATACATATGGTGTGCCCCCCTCCCCCCCCCCCCCCCCAAAAAAATAATTTGTCTACGCTGGCCACATCTATACGCTCGTTCGGATGCAGAGCCAAGTGGCAGTGTTTGCCATAGGTTTTCAGGGCTCTATGACCACCTGAAATTTCATTTGGCCACTAGAAACGGGCTTGGAACTCTGTATTGGCCACCATCGTGTATCGGATGTGTAATTTTGGCCACAGGAAAGACACAATTAAGGATGAGCCCTGGTTTTGCAGGCAGCGAGCATATGTGACTGGCTATAGCAAAACCCGGCACTTGTCGGTAATTCATGTTTTGGAGAAATGGGCATTTTAAGTTCACACAGTGTAAGTAAGTATGTTTGTAAAATTGAAACAATCATATCTTTGCCAATTATTGACCAATTAGTATGAACAAAGCATCAAATGAAAGCTTGTGATGGGGCCTTTGTAATGGTATGAAAATCTACATTTTGATTTTTACCGACAAGTGCCGGGTTTTGCTATAGCCGGTCACATATGGTTTAATTTTTATCTGTGCCAGAGATCCTTTTATATTGAACCTATTAATGCTCAATTAGTCAATTTCAAAGCAGTTTTTGTCCAAATATTTACATTAACATCTAAGTATATTCTTTCACATGGTTGGTGACAAAAACTTTTTCATTTTTTGTTTGTGTGGGGCGTTTCCAAATACTGTTATTTGGCTTTTGTATGATGTCAGTGTATGAAATTTGAATAAACTGTCTTACATAACTACTTATTTCACCGTAATGATGTCCCTTTTCTTCAAAGGAATACCTTGGCTATGGTGCTAGGTCAGAGTTGTGCAAGCATCCTGTATCCAAGCAACTGCTGTCCATCATGGAGGAGAAGCAGACCAACCTGGCATTCTCTGTTGATGTCACCACATGTGCTCAGGTCCTCAAGGTAATGCCAATCAAGACGTTCTCATCTACCTGCCATAGATTGCTGCTCTCAACCCAGCTGTATAAATGGGTACCATGGTCGGGTGTTAATTGGCCTTCGTAATATGGCTAGTTTGCTCCTCATGGAGTGGAAAAGTACACAATATTATTGTGTTGGTTTGAACTGTAACTGATGACCATGGGTAATAATAGCGACATAGTGGCAATGCAGATGCCCTGATCACAAATAAGCAATCATTACGGTGGACTGAAGCTAGTATCGGCCAAGATCTACTCTTTTGTTGGAATGATTTGATTTTGTGTAAATTCTTTCTAGTACAGCTTGCAGATTTGCATCTTTAAGACCCATGTTTATATCCTGGACGATTTTCACAAGATTTCTTATGATCTCAGAACTGTTGGCAAATTAAAGTAATAATCTTGAATTTGTATTCAAAGAGGTGATACATATTCCTTGTTTATGTTACTTATTCAAGATTTCCACGTTAATTATTTATATATAATGTATTCTTGGTTGTTTCTTTATTATGTAAAGCTTGCGGATGAAGTTGGACCTCACATCTGCATCTTGAAGACCCATGTGGACATCCTGGACAATTTCTCACAAGGACTCATCAAATCTCTAAGAAATGTTTGCAAATTAAAGTCATATTCTTGAATTTGTATTCAGTAGAGATGATTAATTCAATTATGTAATCTTGGTTCTATTTTTTTATTGCTGAAAGCTTGCCGATGAAGTTGGACCTCACATCTGCATCTTAAAGACTCATGGACGATTCTCACAAGGACTCATCAAATCTCTAAGAAATGTTTGCAAATTAAAGTCATATTCTTGAAATATTATTCAGAAGAGATTATTAATTCATTTATGTATTTTTGGTTCTGTTTCTTTATTGCTGAAAGCTTGCTGATGTTGTTGGACCTCACATCTGCATATTGAAGACTCATGTGGACATCTGGATGATTTCTCACAAGAATTCATCAAATCTCTTCAGGAGCTTGCAACCAAACACAACTTCCTCATCTTCGAAGACAGGTTAGCAAACTTTGTTTTTTCTTTATAGGGATCTAGTAACTTTGATGACATGTGCAAAAGAAGTGATGAATGGTCGATACAATGTGTATTGTTGTGATCTGATATGTCCACTGAGTATTGTGTGAAAATTTCACGACAAAGGGAAGGAAATCCTAGCCTTTTGACGTACAGTACTGGATGTGATGAGAGCATAACTCCTGTCATTTTAATGCCCACAGGAGGCGGCCATTTCTTCAACTACTCGCGGTGAAATGACGTGGCAGGCGGAGAACACAATAGCATATCCTAACCGGCTATTGTGTTCTCCGCCTTACACTTCATTTCTCCGTGAGAAATTAAAGAAATGGCCGCAGATTTTAAATATGAATTATTTTTGTTATTGGGAATGTTCAAGAGGAAATAAGTGACTAGAAATGACAGGAGTTATGCTCTCATCACATCCAGTAAGTCAAAAGGCTGGGGTTACCTTCCCCTTTAAATGGATGTTATATGGCCAAGTAATGAGTGAAAATGCAAAGTGATATTTGCTATCTTATTGCACTGACTTTGTACACAGTTATAATTATGCACTGGAGAATGATATATCTGGACACTTCAATCATACATATCTTATAACGAAATAGGAATTCAGGAAACCAAAACCTGTTCCATTGTTCTATTTGTAATGCAAATACAATGTGATAACCTGTGGTATGTGAGAAACCCAAGATCTCTGAAGTACATTTTGTGAATTTTGACAATGTTACTAGATCCCTTTAATTCTACCTCATCTTCCCCCACAGAAAGTATGCGGACATAGGGAACACAGTACAGCACCAATATGCCTTGGATCTCTATCTAGTCTCATTTAAGGCCTCACATCACTGATAAACTTTCTTTCATTGAATTTGACATCGAGTGCAGTATTTTGCATTGTGATATGAAGCTTCATATAGATAGCCCTATTTTGTGATGTTATAGAGACACAATCACTTTAATTATACCTCATCTCCCCCCACAGAAAGTATGCTGACATAGGGAACACAGTGCAGCATCAATATGCCTCGGGTCTCTATCAGGTCTCCGATTGGTCGCACATCACTAACGCACACGCCATCGCCGGATCGGGCACCGTCAGTGGTCTCAAGGCAGTGGGCGGGGCTAAAGGACGGGCCTGCCTCCTCATTGGTCAGATGAGCTCCAGCGGTAACCTAGCAACAGGGGATTACACTCAAGGTGAATTTGTGGGATTTATGTGTCAAATCGCCAGATTTTTGTCTTCCACAAAATGAAAATTGTGATGCAATGCAACAGAACTACAAGTTAGCATAAAAGCTCATATGAAGAATAATTTTCAAGCTTTTCATCACAAATATCAAATATTTATCTACATTTTTGTTTGTCATCTGATGATTGCATGAAAAATGTCTAGATGACAGCCAAATATTTTGGTGGGAAATTATTTTATATTGATCAAAAAAGTGGAAATTTAATTTGTATTACATTTGAATCTTGTAAGAAAGATACGTAGGAAAATAAATAATGATTATTATTTATAATTGTTATTATGATTTCTTCATACAGCCACGGTGAAGATGGCTGAGGATCACAGTGACTTTGTGATTGGGTTCATCAGCACTGGCTCGCTTACTTCTGACCCTCAGTTCATCCACATGACCCCAGGTAAGGCCATGACAATGAAAAGTTCTTCCTGGGCCACTTTGGGTGGAATTCACAAAGGAGGTTTGTGTAACCCATGGTTTACATCTATGGAGTGTCCATTGTAAACTGATGGAGAAAGGATTTAAAATCCTTACTTGTCAACAATGTTGATGGTACACATTTACTAAAGGCACCAGATGGTGAAATTTGCTGGTTAGCAAGCACTAACAGTCATATCATAAGATATTAGCAATTGTTTTACTACGAGCAGCACTCCATAGATGTAGAACAAGGTTTAAACCATGGTTTACGCAAACCTCCTTTGTGAATCCGGGCCTTTGTATTTGGCACATAAGGCTTCAATTATATGTTATTCTGTAGCCCTAGGCTGCTCATTAAGATGCAGTGATCGGGTTCATCAGCACCGGCTCGCAGACCTCTGACCCTCAGTTTATCCACATGACCCCAGGTGAGGGCTATGGCTATGACAATGAAAAGTACTTCCCATCTCAATTTGGCAGCTCAGGCTAGTATGCTCCCCAGGGAGTTGAGATGGTGCACAATATAATTGCTTGGGGTGGAACTGTACCAAATGACAAAGGGTGATAACAATTCGATTATCAACCTAGTATTAAAGGTTGGCTGACAAGAAAACTACCAAAAAATTGTGTTTTACTGTATCTAAGGTAGATTTTCATGAAGATTACTAATAAAAACATGTCTACTATAAGTAGTGAAAGCTGCAGAAGGGCCAGTCCTCTGCTAACTCAGCTTGTTTAACTTTCCCGTTTGCCAATTTAGCACAAAATACTCAGATGTAATAAATGGGTACCTGGCTTGAATGAGGGTGTATCTAAGGCATGAGTAGCACCAGCAGGAATGCTTTCCAGGGAGAGGAAAAAGAGCACAATAAGTGATAGATTGATTGTGCAGGTGTATCCGATGGCAGGTGCAGGTCCCTCTGGGAGAACAGGTCTACTGTAAATAGTGAAAGCAATAATAGGGGGCTAGTCCTCTGGAAACTCTGCGGGTGGAATTCTCATCAAAAGGTTAAATTTAGCCCGGGTTAAATTTGTATGGAGCGCCGCACTGCAAACAATGCGCACTTATTTCTAAATGCGCGCTTGTTGCTAGATATGCGCACTCATCCTTCATAAACGCAAACACATAACCTATGAATAGACCATTGCGCCTGACGCTTATTTTTACGCTAAACTGGCAGGAAGAAAGTATGCAAAAAGTGTGTAGAAACTTGACAATAATCGTTGATTTTGCCAGATTTATTTGACTTTTCATATAAATAACATGGACTCATCTTGCGGGGAAACCTCCAAACTTCCGCTGTCAAATCGAGTGTAGAAAGCGCTAATTGAATGAAGAAAAAAAATATATATAAGTGCCAACGGAGACAATGGTGGCAAAGGAGTAACTACCCGGCTTTCCATAAAACAGTGGGTTAAATTTAACCTACTTCTGACATAAAACGACGCGAAACAACGCGTTTTAGCACTGTGCACCCTGCATGTTTATCTTTCAGTTCAATTCAATACAATTCAGTTCAACTCCACGTAAGTGAGTTAGATAACTTCTTGTCGTTGTATCAGGTGTGAAGCTTGATACCGATGGTGACAACTGGTGGGTCAGCAGTATATAATCCATTCAATTTAATTCAATTAATTTCAATCATTAGAATTCAGTTCAATTAAATTCCATCCATTTTAATAAAAATTCAATTCGACACATTTCAATTAAATTAACAATTCAGTAGGATTCAATTTAATTTGATTCCAATTCCATTCATTTTAATTTATTTATTTTATCAGGTGTGAAGTCCAGACCGGTGGAGACAGCTTGGGTCAGCAGTATCTGACCCCTGCAGAGGTCATCACAAACCGGCCAAGTGACATATACCAATCAATCCATCCTATCACATTCATTTCTATTGCATTTACATTTCTTGTCTTTTTTTTCATTCCATTTCATATCATGCCATTATATTCTGATCTGTATTCAATTCAGTTCACTGCCATTCATTTCCATTCAATTAATTTATTTCTTGACTTATCAGGCGTGAAGCTCGAGACCGGCGGAGACAGCTTGGGTCAGCAGTACCTGACCTCTGCAGAGGTCATCGTAAACCGGCGTAGTGACATCACCATATACCAACCTGTCCATCCCTTTCAAACCATCCTATTCGAATCAATTCATCCTTTCACATTCTATTATATTGCATTTCAATTCCATTTCTTTTCATTCCTTTCGATATCCTGCAATTCTGTACTCAAAAGCAATGTTTAATTCAATTTATTTCATGTCCATTCATTTCAATGTAGTTATTTCTTCTCGTCTTATCAGTGCATTTCAGTTCAACACAGTTCATTTCAATTCAATTGATTTATTTCTCTCCCTGTCAGGTGTGAAGCTTGAGACTGGCGGAGACAGCTTGGGTCAGCAATATCTGACCCCTGGAGAGGTCATCACAAACCGCAGGAGTGACATCATCATTGTTGGACGGGGCATCTACCAGGTTAGTCTTCGTACAAGGATTATCAGTGAATTAGATATGTAGAATTTCCCTCCATAAAAATTTGTCACAAAAAATGGTGGTAATCGGTTAACTTTAAAAAGACTGTGGGTCGGGGAAGGGGGGGGGGGGGGGGGGGGAGGGCTTTAGATGTCTGCTATTATGCACCCAGTCTTATTAGGGTTAAAGGGAACCATTATAATAGTTTTAGGAGTCCATTCCACTAAAAAGTTAAGAAAAATAGGTTTCCCCCCAAAGTTTATAATTGGAAAACTCATCATCAAACTGTATAATGTGTTCATGGGACTGCTGAAGAAGACCTATTGGTCTATTGTATAGGTCTGGGATAGGACGTATGCGTTCAATTGTCTCCAAACGTACGCGTTCATAGAATTGAAGCACTCGCACACATTTGGCGCTTATGGAACAATAAGCCCTGTTTGGTTATGAAATACTCTTAACGGCTAACATAAGCCTGTATTGTTTTTTGCGTGGTGGTCCCCTTTAACGTATGTTTTAGCTCTCCTTTTCTTTTTATCCAAAAACTTGCCAATACCACTGTGCTTAGTGTTTTTTAGCTCATCCGGCCCGAAGGGCCCGATGAGCTTATGCCATGCCGTTGCGTCCGTCGTCCGTCCGTCCGTCCGTCCGTCCGTCCTTCCGTCCTTCCGTCCGTCCGTCCACAATTTTCAAAATGCTTCTTCTTCGTTATTTTTCAACCGATTTTGATTCTGATTGTTTCATAAGATAGGGCTAGGAGGGGGATTTAAAACTTCTACACAGAATCGTGAAATTCATTATATATGCTAATTTATGCAAATTTATTCGAAATCACAAAAAATGCTTCTTCTCCTTCATTTCTTGACCGATTTTGATTTGGTTTGCTTTATCTGGTAGAGCTAACTTTGGTACACTAAACTTCTACACAGAATTTTGAAATTTTTCTCCATTAATTAATTATGGTAATTTATGCAAATTTATTCCAAAAATCACAAAAAATGCTTCTTCTCCTTCATTTCTTGACCGATTTTGATTTGGTTTGCTTCATCTGGTAGAGCTAACTTTGGTACACTAAACTTCTACACAGAATTTTGAAATTTTTCTCCATTAATTAATTATGGTAATTTATGCAAATTTATTCCAAAAATCACAAAAAATGCTTCTTCTCCTTCATTTCTTGACCGATTTTAATTTGGTTTGCTTTATCTGGTAGAGCTAACTTTGGTACACTAAACTTCTACACAGAATTTTGAAATTTTTCTCCATTAATTAATTATGGTAATTTATGCAAATTTATTCCAAAAATCACAAAAAATGCTTCTTCTCCTTCATTTCTCGACCGATTTTGATTTGGTTTGCTTTATCTGGTAGAGCTAACTTTGGTACACTAAACTTCTACACAGAATTTAGAAATTTTTCTCCATGAATTAACTATGGTAATTTTTTATTTATTTATTTATTTATTTATTTATTTATTTATTTTTATTATTTATTTATTTATTTTTTTTTTTTTAATTATTTATTTTTATTTTTTTTTATTTATTATTTTTTAAATTTATTTTTTAAATTTTTTTTATTTATTTATTTATTTTTTTCCCCATGTCCCTTCTGGGGCGTCAAATTTATATTTTTTCACTCTATTTTTTTTTTTTTTAATTTCTATGTCCCTTCCAGGGCATCACATTTTTATTTTTTGACCAGTTGAAAAGTGTACCACATGAAATTTGCGATATTTGATGTTGCGAGATGCCGGATGAGCGCTACGTCATTGACGTTCTGGTTTCATCAATAATGTTCTATTGGAAGTTCTTTCTATCATATTTTTACTGGACATAAAACAGGTATTAGCAAAGGAATTGCTGTAAATACAGTTCTAGCTTGTGTTTCTGGATGAATTTAGAACGAAGTGACAATATTTATCTTTATTGTAAACAAAAACAGTAAGCAGAAACCTAAAAGAACCTAAAAGAACTTTGAGGACAGCAATCAATTGCAACTCTGTTTGCAACACCCCCCCCCCCCCCCCCCTGATCTTAGTAACCCTGGTGATTTTGTTTACGAGTGGTCTCGTAAAACAAGTTACTAGTAAACTTTCATTTTTCTTGTTCTCACAAATTATTTTCAGGCTTCTGACCCAGGCAGTGTGGCCAAGAGCTACCAGACAGCAGGCTGGTCAGCTTATCAACAGCTTCTACAGGAGAGCGGTCAGAGCTGAATGGTCAAGATTCAACCACGGTGTTCCACCAAGGAGTCTCATGATTTGACCTGTACCCTAGTAGATCGATTTTGCTATAATATATATTTTCCGTAGACCCTAGCCCGAATATTTCCAGGATTAGTCCTGAATTGGTTTGATCATTGAGCTACCAGACAACAGGATGGTCAGCTTAACAACAACTTCTACAGCAGAGCGGTCAGAGCTGAATGGTCAAGCTCCAGTTAGGGTGTCTCACAAATGTGTCTAAAGATTCGACCCGTTCCATAATAGATTGAGAAATCCCCATAGAGTTTATACAGGGTCCACCAGGTTACTGTACATTAAAAGGCTGACACAAGTGATGACATTAAATACAAAATATTATTGCAAAAATAAGTATGTTTTTAAAAACAGAAAAGCTATGCATACAACTTAGCTTACATTACTACACTGATTTGACTTAGTTTTTACTTAGTTTTGATTATCGATTTGACTCAACTCTTTCAGGTTGTTTCTTTTTTTCTATAACTAGGCTGAGTATTTCCATGACCTTGATAAGAATGTTCCATGTACGAGCTTCAGTGACATAGTTTGTTGTTTATTTTCATGAAATATTAGCAATATAAGGGTGTATATCAAGAACGGACCAACACTTTGTTGACTCGTGGTTCATGTACCCTTTTAGCGCTATGATACGTTGTGAATAGCGCTATATAAGTAACCTGTATTATTATTATTATTATTATTATTTTCATGCCAGAATGTTAAATTGATGTATTAAACAGGGTTGTTTGATGTAAAACAAATACATGGAAGTAATAACCTGAAAACTAGGCTGGAAAATTAAATTAGGTGAAGATGAATTGTAGGATCAGTAAAAAAAAAAAATGGCCCCCATGAAATAAGGTTATGACTGCTCGAACTTCATCTATTAGTGATGGGTATTCCTTCTAAATTGAGAACATTTGTCACATCATTTCCAGCACACTCTCTCATATTTGAAGTGTGTATCCATTGACCGGGGTAGTAATAATAGTGCTTAGAGGCTCATTGCAATTTGCACTCTATATCTATTACTTTAATTCTTTGTCTATTAAAGGTATGGTGAAATCCCGGCTTTGATTCAGGTTTATAGCTTTGAATATGTGCCTATATTGATATACCACACTCTTTTTTTTTTCAAAGAAATCCTTAAGTTGGGCAAAAAAGGTAAATTTCATGCAACTTTCTGGCTTTTTTTCGCATCGGCGTTCCATACTCCTAAAAAAGTTATTTATAGCGAAGTGCGCGTGTGTGTACGTGCCCATCGGGTCATGATGTCACATGAGGACCACAACACGGAGTTCAAAGTTTGAATGTGCATGGTTTACATGCAGAGTCTTCGACTTGCTAGTAAAACAAACTCGTATTTACTTGGAAATTGAGGCTTAACAGAAATCCCTCAGAAATACATTGTAGCAGGATGCAGCAACACGAGGAAAATATGTATTTATTAGTAATCTTCATGAAAATCTACCGTAGATACAGTAAAACACAATTTTGAGGTAGTTTTCTTGTCTGTGGAGCTTTAAATCTATTAAAAAAATCATAATTTGATTTAAAATTACTGTAGAATATGTTGGGCAAGAACATAGCAATGATGCTATTACAATAGCACATTTTTCATTTCCAAATGGATTATGAGTAATCAAAGGTTACATGTATGTGCTTTAGGTTATCTAATATTTTGTATTGTTTTACACTATAGTTGACATTGGCCCATTGACTATTCAAAACTTGAAAAGTTGAGTATATTATTACTCATTAAAATGAGTCGTATTGTTTAAGTATTGTTTAAATATATGAAGAAAAAATTTGTTATTGACTGTCTTTCCAAGATGAAATAGGTTGAAACTAAAAGAGTTCATGCAAATGTAATAATAGTGTAATGCGCTTAGAGATGATATTGTATCATATTAGGTGCTATATAAATTAAACCTAATGGCCCGAATTCTCATCAGTGGCTCAACTTGAGCCTGGCCTACAAACAAACTTTGCACCAGTAGACCTATTGTTTCGTAACTATGGTCCCCAGAGATATTCTAATGGTTTCCTTTCATTAGCTGCTTATAAGCATCAGGACGATGGGCCCTTCATAACAGTATAACAGGTCCCCAGCAATACAATGTCCAGGATGATCCTGGATGCAATTTGGCTGATGACCGACTGTACTATGACTTGAATTTCGAGTGGCCCATTGTTTTGGTGCATATAAGCAGAACTCAAGGGATTGACTGGATAATGAAAGGAAACAATTAGAATATATCCGGTTGCAAATAGCAACAATCAATGGGTTCTCAGGTGCAATGGGGTTTTTTACTAGTTACTGGTAGTCTATGTTTTTTTAGGCTGGACTAAAGTTGAGCCACTGATGAGAATTAGGGCAATTATGATTTAAATCAGTACTACATGTATTCAAACAGTGCCTTAATAAAAGGGAATCCCAACGCGGGCATTTTTGCTTGTACTGATTATTGCATAATTCCTTTAATTTATAGGTAATCATATATTTCCTCTTGGATATCACTAATAATATAAATAATCAATGTTTTTGTACCACTATCATCTATTTTGAATGACCACTGTAGCCTGCCATGCTTTTCAAAGGTACCCCATGAAACGTCATCTCATGTTTGTTCACTTACATAAGTGGGTTATGTAATGACTGTTGTATAGTCTGATGCTATGTCAGTTAGCATTTAACAAAAGCGTGTTACGTAGTGGCTATTGTCGAGTCTGATGCTATGTCAGCTTTTATTAGCGTTTCATGCGGTACCCTTGACAAATTTGGCAGCCTCCAGTGGCCAGTCAAAACAGATTAATTATTTATATTATTGATGGTGATATCCAAGAGGAAATATTTGACTAGTGCCCTGTTGCATAAAGAGATACAATCGATTGTAAGTCAGATTATGCACAAATCTGATTGGTTGAAATGCGCAAAGTTTCTGATTTACAATCAATTGTAATTTACAATCGATGGTATTTGTTTCTGCAATGGGGCCCAGAAGTGACAGGAATCAGGCAATTATCAGTAACATCGAGCAAAACTGTCAGCGTTTATAGCCCGGTCACATATCAACGGATTGCACAAACGTATGTCAAACAGAGAGCTAAATTTTCCATCCGTTCTATACGTTTCTTGTCCGTTCCTTGTCCGGTGATGTACGTTGTTCTATGTTTTGTACATGAAGCAATGGAGACGACTTTCATCACCGGATAATTTAATTTTGCAAATTGTCTTAATACGTTTCCGCTATCCGTTGATATCTGACTGGGCCATTAGTTTCCCTTTAATTATAATATGATGTGAATAGGGCACACCGATTGGTTGACCATAGTTACATGTATTTCTTTGTTAAATAATTAATTTTCGTTATCTAGATGAGAGATATTTCCTTAGGGCGTTTTAGCTCTTATGAAGATTCTGGTCGGAATGAACGTCTGAGGTCAGACGTGTCTCCAAGACAACGGGCTGTTGAATTGACATGTTATTGTGATGTTTCATTTACATGTGTGTTTCTTCTAAAGAATGAATCATAGATTAAAATTGTAGTAAAATATTACATCTTTACTTTCCTGGTACCTGTCTTCTTATTTGTAGTTGTAAGCGTGGATTATAATTTGTCAACAACATTGGTGTCAGTAATAGCTCGGTAAGAGCGCCGGTCTAGCAATGCGGCACATTGGTGTCATTCCCTTACCCGTCACTTCATATGCAAAGGTGTAACACCTGATCGAAGTGAACAATAATGGCATTTCTAGTACATTTTCAGCAAATTGTACCCCCTTTTAAACACAAAAACGGGTACAAATTGGCATACAAACATATCCCTAATATTTGCATTTCAAGTACACATAATAACAAATACAGTGAACCCCTTTTTTAAAGATCCCATACTCAATACAAACTCCTGAATTCCCACAAACTGTCATATTGAATTAAAGGACGTATAACAATTCACTAAGAATCTGATTATGTCAGGGAAGCCAGAAATGATTACTAATTCAAACATATAGAGAAACTGACCAGAAATATATAATGTGATTGAAAAAGAGCAAAGAAAATAGGATTCCAACGGGATTCGAACCCGAGACCTCCGGATTGCTAGACCGGCGCTCTTACCGAGCTATTACTGAGCTATAGAAAACCCTAGTTCGGTGTTCGGTCTAGCAATCCGGAGGTCTCGGGTTCGAATCCTGTTGGAATCCCATTTTATTTGCTCTTTTTCAATCATAAATGATTTACTATTAGAAGGTTATTGTTCAGCTCATATCAAACTACCAAAAGCCCAATTCAAAGGACAAGTTGTTTAGAACCATGATTATTATGTTGCTTACAAGTAAGTATCGGTTTCCATGGTGGTGTATATAATACTCGTGGTTTGCGGTTGCACCATGTGAGAGGGGAGGAAAGAATACCAACAGTCCTTTTCAGGACTATCCCAACAGTCCTTTCTAGGACTACCAACAGTCCTTTTTTTTTTAGGACTATCCTAGAAAGAATACCAACAGTCCTTTTCAGGACTACACCAACAGTCTTTTTTTAGGACTACACCAACAGTCCTTTCTAGGACTACCATAGTCCTTTCTCAGCCATTCCATAGTCCTTTTCAGGACTCACCAATCCTCCCCTCTCACATGTGCAACCGCAAACCACGAGTATTAACCATGGTTATGTTATATCAAAATAATTTGAATAACAAATGAGCAATGAAAACTGAGCTTCTTCGGGGTTTCGTCATGAATCAAACCAGAGACCTCCGGATTGCCTTGGTTGAGCGCTGGTTTAGCAATCCAGTCTCCTGTTTGATTCCCGACGGAGCCCAGTTTTCGTTACTCATTTAATATATTCAATATTGGTCAGTTTATTGTATGCCTGAATCAATTTCATGTGACTACTTCGGTACTCGATGGAGAAAGCTTGTAACAGAATCAGACATGAAATTAGAATGTTTACCAAAAATGACTCAAATTGCAATTTTAATTTATAAAACTCCAACCCACATTTATGAGTTTGATATGTGTGGTTGTGATTTCATTAAGGAATACCTGCTACATTATGTTATGTGTATTATATATTACCACTTCACATGTTTCGTTTCAGTTCGCCTAGCCCAGCTGTTTCAGCAAATTAAATCGGTTGCAAGTTTAATATTACAAAGACAGATAGGTCTCGCATCATAGTCCCATGGCATCATGTGGCGATTTTGCAAAACATGATTTTCTCGACAGTTTTGCTCAGACTACCACCGATTATAGTCATCCTATCTTGATTGTTATATTAATGACTAAAATTTACCAGGGTTCCTAGTATTTTAAAGATATTGTCCTCCTTTTGCTCACTATCATTCTAAAGTTGCGAGATAAATGTCACATATGAAATAAATATAATTGAAGATGCCTGCAAAAGGGGAACCGTATCTTTAAATTACTGAAAACAGAACCCCGTTTCATGAAAGGGTCTTAAGCCCGGCGCAGACAGAGCCGACTCGACTCGACCCGATCCGACTGGTTTTCAGTCAAGTTAGAGTCAGTTTAGCTAAGTCGGAGCCGAACCAACGTGTTGAATCGTCCTCGAATGACCTCCGACTGGCACTTGACTAGCAAAACCGGAGTCCTGAGGCAGCGCATACTGAGTTAATCAGGCTGAAAACCAGTCGGATCGGGTCGAGTCGGCTCTGTCTGCGCCGGGCCTTATACACGTGAACACAACCTTGGTAAAACTTTAACATGTATTTGTCCTTTGTGATCGGAACAAACGCCATCCGTATGTCCGTAGTCCGTAGATTAGTCACAGTCACGTGACAGTTGAAAAGGTCTTAGCTAAGACCCTTTCATGAAACGGGGCCCCAGACTTCGGAAAAAACAAACAATCATAGCAGAGACACATTTCAAACTTGTGAAGCAAAATATATTTAATTTATTTTACAATATTTTGATATAACAAATTCACCACATGTGCTTTAACAACATGACAATATTTACTTTGCAAAGCAAACAGCTTTAAACAAAGAGAAAAAATACACATTCGTTGATTTCGTTGTAAGAAAAATGAGTGCATAAAAGGGTATTCTGCAATAGTTTGTAACATATTCTATATCTGACAAGAAAACAAAAATATTCTTGCGTCAATGTATATGGTGAATGTACTTGTGTGAGTGCAGCCTAGGTTTAGTATTCCTATATAATTCTTGAATTACAGTGGATCCCCTTTATAACGAACTCTATCATAACGAGGTACCTGATATAGCGAGTAATTTCACAGGTCCAGGTTCTATGTATTTAATTATTTTAAAGCCTGGATACAACAAGAAACTTATATAACGAGGTAAATTCAATGGCCCGAATTCTCATCAGTGGCTCAACTTGTGCCCGGCCTAAAAAGACAGAGACTATACGGGTAACCAGTTAAACCATTTTGCACCTGCATGCCTATTGTGTTGTCGCTATTGGTCCCCGGAGATATTATAATTGTTTCCTTTCACTATCCTGTCAATCCCTTGTTCTGATTACAGTTCTGATTACAGGCATCATGACAATGGGCCCTTTGAAATTCAGTCATAGTATAGTTGGTCATCAGCCAAATTGCGTCCTGGATCATCCTGGGCATTGTATTGCTGGTGACCGGTTATACTATGAATTAATTTCAAAGGGCCCATTGTCCTGATGCATATAGCAGAACTCATGGGATTGACAGGATACTGAAAGGAAACAATTAGAATATCTCCGGGGACCAATAGCGAAAACACAATAGGTCTACAGGTGCAAAATGGTTTAACCCTAATAAGGCCGGGGGGGGCCATAATGGCCCCCCCCCTCCGGAATTTTTTTTATTGCTCCAAAACGCTGCAAGATGACGCGCCGCTGCTTGGTGACCTTTTTCTTTCGGGTCTTGCGCACGTTTTAAAACAAAAATTTCGAAAATCGGACCCTCCGTTACAAAGTCACGTGACCTTTTGTCTATGCATGTCAGCCCGAAAATCGCTAAATTTCGTGATTTGTGTACAAAACATATGGAAATATCAATTTTCATAAAATGAGGTGTATTATTAGATATTTGGTGTTGTTTACATTTTATATGTTGGTTTTGGGGTTCAAAACAGTTAAATTATAGTTAAAAATAAAATAAACAACAAAAACAATACAATACATAAGTTAAAAAAACAAAGAAATACATAAGAAATTAATAAAACAATAGAAAACAAAAGGAAGAACCGGGCTCTTCCAATTTTTTTTGTTGTAGTATCATTCCAAATGCTCTAAAGAATATATGTAGTGAAAACCAGAGTTTAATTATGAAGAATATATGATTTATGGGTAAAAATATGAAGTTCATGACTTATTTGCATAAATTACCATAAATATGCAAATTAATGAATTTTTCAAAATTTTTAAAAATTACCATTGTATTCTATACACTTCACTTATCACGCGTGCCAATTTTTACGGCGATCGGCCGCTCCGCGGCCGAGATCTTAGGGGGGGGGGGGGGGGCCATTATGGCCCCCCCCCCCCCCCCCCGGCCTGCTGAAGACCTCAAATAGCCCGGCCTTAATAGGGTTAACTGGTTACCCGTAGTCTCTCTGTCCTTTTAGGCCGGGCGCAAGTTGAGCCACTGATGAGAATTCGGGTCATTGGGCCCAAGGTAATCGTTATAATGAGGTTTAACTGTACTATATTCAAGATTTTGTTTGGAATGGAGATGAACATGCCTGTATGAATAAATAAACACATACATTTTAATGTCCAGGCATTGAAATAAAACTTTGTTGTTAAGCAACGTGATGTGTTAAAAAGAGAATGTCAAAGTGTACATCATGGAACATAAAATTGTAAAACCCAAGTGTCCACGTACTGGTGTACATGTATGTACTGGTATACATTCTCATACTAGTTGACCTTTGTTTTTTTCAGAGGGAATGGAAGTCTTTAAAATCATAACATCTTAGCAAAAAATCACAGCGTCAAAATCAATTATTCAATAATTAATAAATAAAATGAATTAATAAATAAACAAACGATTTGAATGTTTGTTTAGATGAGAGTCTAACCGCCACATGCCACTAGACGTTTTATGTGCATTAATGTGCAATACACAATTAATAACTACATGTTTCTTCTGTATGGACGTTTTTTAAATTTCAGTCATCTACAGTATTACATTAACTATGACACATTAAACATAAACCAGGGCACGAAATAATCATTTGGCCGCGGGCCCAGGGTCATCCCCGGTGGTGACACCACACATTGGCCATGGACACGCATGATCGTTCACAATTTCGAGTGAAAAGGGGTCTTTTTCGCATGTGAACGCGATATTTACTTGCACGCAGAAATGGACAAATAGGGTCTTTTTTTCATGACGATGTACGCGAAATTCCATAAATAGGGTCTTTTTTTTTCTCAAAATGATGTACGCCACAATTTTTTTTCATGACGATGTTCGCGAAATTTGAAATTTAGGTTTGTGTTTGCGATGGCTACAAGTTTTATTTTCATGCACGACGATGTTCGCGAGATGTAAAACATTTCGCAAGGGTACTAGTTTTTTGTTCGTGTACTTGAAATCGTGAAAAAAGAGGGTCTTTGTAAAGTATGTACCTGAAATGCAAAAATAAAGGGTCTCTTTAAAAGGCCACTTTGTACTCGTTTTTGCGATAAAAAGGAGTCTAATTTCCTGAAAATGTAATTGAAACCCTGCGAAATAGGGGGTCATTTTCAACCTCTAGAACGATCATAATTGTGTCCTACCTCTGAATACGAGGTAACACCACCGGGGGGTCATCGGGCTACCAAAATGTTGTGAATATTGAATTTGACTTGCCCAACTGGGACACCACAGTTAACAGACTTGTTTAATGTTTGTCTTTGTTTCAGGCCATTCGTTTCTGATTTCGGGCAAACAAAATATGACGAGTCTGTATGCTTGCCCGACTATAGGCTTCTAGGAAACAAGTTAATCTCTACCACTGCATAAACTATTGTACAATTTGTTATCGACATCAAAAACACAAACTACCACATCGTGATGACATTACTAATATTTTTTTTTAGCGAAGTGCAGAAATATTCCAGTTTAACAAGCTCCATTTATTAACAGTTACTCATACTTTTAGGCTTTTAATAACTATTAGGCTTAGAACAAAATGATACTTCCGTTAGGCCATTTTAGTACATTTCATTTCGCTAAAATAATTGTACTCACTTTTCATAATGACAGCTATGCCGGATAGCTATCACGCATATAACGAAATAATACTGTACATCTGCAATTTTTAGATGTATTAAGATTTCAAATTAATTCTTCCATCTTGATAAGTTCCATTTATCAATAACGTTTTCATTTTCAGGCCCATAGCCAGGATTTTTTTCTTCAAGGGGGGAGGGTGTGCGTAATTTGGAAAAGTGGCCCGAGACGACTGGTTTAGTTGAATAAGCGAAGGGGGGGGGGGGGGGGGGTGGGGGGATTGATCGTGGCAAAGACCCAAGACCAAGTGCAATGAAAAGTGAACTTTCCTGAATTTAGGGGGGGGGGGGGGTGTGCGCACCCAACACACTCCTTGGCTACGGGCCTGATTTTTCATAACAGCTTCCAGACTTTAACAAAAATGGTTCATCTGTAATATGTGCAAGTCTTCCAATTTCTCAAATAATGTACTCATTACTCATACAACAGGCAAGAACAAAAACAAAATACATGTACACCTGCGATTTGTTAAAATATGGTATTAAGATTCTTCCTCTCTCTCTCTTCGTCAACAGATATATAGCGGCTCAAATGAATATAGCGCTGAATCCTCCATTTTCAGGACCTCCTACATGTAGTTCCTTCGCAAATTGTCTTTGACTAATCGCCTCACGGATAGTGGAGTCCCAACAACAACAAAAAGCACACGAATGAAAACATATATATTTATAATCATCGATCATTGTCTGTTGTTGATTTTGGTCAGTGTCTTATTGAGGACCTGCTTCATCTGTTGTATGGAGCTGCGTCTGCGAGTCTTGCTCCCTTCCATCGCTCTCCGCCGCCGGACCTCCCGGTAGAGTTCGTGGAACGCCTCGGGTATGCTCTCGTCACCGCGGCACGCGGACGACTCGTAGAACGCGCACGCCAGGTCCTGCGCCATCTTCTCCCCCTCCTCCGTGCTGACTTCGCGCGCGTGGTCGAGGTCGCACTTGTTGGCGACGATGACCATGGACACGTTGCGCGCCTTCTTGATGTCGTCCAGGAATGCCTTGATCTGGACAACCTCCTCGAAGCTCTTCCGGTCGGTGATGCTGTACACGACCAGGAAGCCGTCGCCCCACCTCACGTGGCTTTCTCGCTGAATGCTGTCAGCCTCCTGAGAATAGGGATAAGAACAAATGGAGGAAACAACATTATTTATTGAGTAAGCACCTTGACAGGCAAACATACATACATACCAGCTCACAAACGAATACACGTACACACAAAGTTATGCACAAACATACACAGAAACACAGGAAGCCTAGGGTTAGGGTTAGGGTTAGGGTTACAAACATACACAAACACACAGGCTTACACACAAACACACACACACACACACACACAAATGTGTAACTTTAAAGGGGTAGTTCAGTTTTGGTACAGAGGGCGCTGCACATCACAATTTTTTTGTGAGGTAATGAAAAACTGAGTGTCGAATTTGAGAGAACATGCAATTTTAATGGCAGAATAAACTTTATTTGGTCAAAATCGACCCAGAAACGGCTGAAATATCAATAAATATATCTGATCTTATAATTATTTGGGGCCCAAATAATTAGATGATTTTTTCAAAAAAATAAAAAAATGCTTGCACTTTTTCAAAGAATTTAAAAAGCGTTTTTTAATTGGTTGTTGATGATCTCTCTATTTAACCATTATTTCAATAAAACATAACATGCATAATTTTGTATGAAAAAAGGTTGAAACCAATGCCTTTTTAGAAAGCGCCCTCTTGTGTTTTAATGTGCAGTTGTGTCTGAAATAAAGTTTTGAATTGAATTGAATGGCTCTTTTTGAATGATAATGGGCTTTTTACTTCGTCGTTTGTAATTTTGTATACCTTTCGAGCATGAGGAGTTATAACTATTAGTTTATAATGTTACTGTCCAGGTTTGGTTACTAAAGTTCAGCCTTACCAAAACTGTACTACCCCTTTAATACACTACAACATCGTTAGCTTGGGAAATAGAAGGGAGCTTAGTCACTTAATCATATTTAAAGGTTGGAGGAGGAGGAGGAGGAGGAGGAGGAGGAGGAGGAGGAGGAGGAGGAGGAGGAGGAGGAGGAGGAGGAGGAGGAGGAGGAGGAGGAGGAGGAGGAGGAGGAGGAGGAGGAGGAGGAGGAGGAGGAGGAGGAGGAGGAGGAGGAGGAGGAGGAGGAGGAGGAGGAGGAGGAGGAGGAGGAGGAGGAGGAGGAGGAGGAGGAGGAGGAGGAGGAGGAGGAGGAGGAGGAGGAGGAGGAGGAGGAGGAGGAGGAGGAGGAGGAGGAGGAGAGGGAGTAGGAGGAGGAGAAGGAGGAGAAGAAATACAAGAAGGGATAGGCGGGAAATATGGAGGAGGAGGAGGACGACGGCGACGAGGATGACGACAGAGAGTATACAAACGAAGACTTGGATCGGTTAACATAACTCACCTGCCCAGCTGTGTCTAGTATCTCCATGGAAACCAGTTCATCATCTACGCTGTCTTGATGCCTGTAAATGAACTCTACAGATGAGGATTAAGAGTATAGAAAAGGGAGACAAATAACATTAAAGGGATAGTACCGTTTTAGTTTAGAGGGCGCTTCAAGAAACACTATATTTGTGAGGTAATTACAAAATTAGGTGTAATATTTGGAAAAGAAAACATGATTTTACAAATAAACTTTGCTTGATCAAAATTGGTTCTGAAACGGGTATAATATCCATCAATATATCAGATTTTAATACACGTATTGTTGGGATCTACACATTTTGGAAAATACAAAAGCGGCATTTAAATTGTATTTGATGATCTCTCTACTAAATCATTCTTTTATACAACATCACATTCACTATTATTTTTTTAAAGAAATGGTTGAAACTTTCAAGTTTCTAGATCTGGTGTCCTCTTGTATGAAAACGGCTTTCTAACTTCGCCGTTTATATGTTTTTCAACCATTCCAGCATGGTTGAGTTGTAACTTTTTGTTTTTAGTAATATCGTAAAATTTGTGGTTACTCAAATTCAGTGTGACTCTGTTCCCTTAACATTCAGGTTATTTTACATGACAATTATTGATGAATTTAAATTCGAATCGAATTGACGAGTTAAATCGAAAGTGAATAATGAAAATATGCAATAAACACATTCTTGCCGGTAACTTTATGTTTATGTCTCTATACATGCTCGATGAGAAAACAGAAAACGGGAAAGTTGAACAAATAATTCATTTCATTCAGACATGGTATGTGGCAAAAAGAGAACGAATAATGAGATTATGGAACAAATATTTTCACGACTTTTCCTCTAGGCCCTATGAGTCCTACTTCTTGGTACTCCGATCTGACTTGATCGAC
Organism: Echinarachnius parma; assembly: GCA_037951105.1. Classification (NCBI taxonomy): domain Eukaryota; kingdom Metazoa; phylum Echinodermata; class Echinoidea; order Clypeasteroida; family Echinarachniidae; genus Echinarachnius; species Echinarachnius parma. The sequence goes on along the minus strand of JBAMJV010004132.1, from coordinate 26,321 downwards.
AACTTGAATAGCTACACTCACCGCTATTTAAAGGGGAATTAACCCTTATCCTTTTGACTTACTAGATGTGATGAGAGCATAACTACTATCATTGCTAGTCACCTATTTCCTCATGAATATTCCCGATTACAAAAATAATACATATTTTATGGACCACTGTCGTCTGCTTTCAATGCCCATAGGAGGCGACCATTTCTTCAACTACTCGCGGTGAAATGACGTGGCAGGCGGAGAACACAATAGCATTATCGTAACCCGCTGTTGTGTTCTGACACGTCATTTCACCGCGAGAAGTTAAAGAAATGGCCGCCTCCTGTTGGCATTGAAAGCAGACGACAGTGGGCCATAACATATTGATTATTTTCATTATTGGGAATATTCATGAGGAAATAAGTGACTAGAAATGACAAGAGTTATGCTCTCATCACATCCAGTAAGTCAAAAGGCTAGGAGTTCCTTCCCCTTTAAATTCAATTCTATAGTTCAGATCAATGAGGTACTAGTACCTCCTTGTTCAGATATAAAGCAAACGATCTATCACTGTCTTAATCCGAAAGGTTCGTTACTCGAAATGTTTGATGAAGTTCCCGTCAAGATTTAAAGATTGGATAAGGTTCTAATATAGTCCGAAATGTTTCTTTTCTACCGTCTTCAGTCCCAGTTCTACCGATATTTCCCGATACAATACACCAATGTTTCTAGCTTAGGCTATGTCTCGATAATGCTTCTGATGATCACATCGGGAAACACTTCGGGAACAGTTTTGGTAATCACTCCGGGATTCCCTACAAGCCACAGGCGTAAATACTTACGTAATACCTATTCATCAGGGGGGGATGAATGAATAGATCACCCCCCCCCCCCTGATGAATGGGTATCAATGACAGATTTACGCCCATGCTACAAGCACAACATCGGTACCAATGTCAACCATACGTGTTTTTAATTTTGTTCCGAGCAAGACAAGAGCTAAAGGTTTGTTGTTGTGAAACTTTGACATGAGTAGCGTGCATAAATTATGAACAATCGAAATTACGCACTTTCATGACTTTTGGAACAACAAACCTTCTGAATTACGAACCATCAGTAAAACGAGCTGTTGCTATGGTTATCGTAACTTACCCAATGTTGGGTCGTACTCCCAGATGAAGCGTTTGGTCAGATACCGCACTATGGTGGCTGTAAAGGGAGTTCAATAAAACAAAAAAGACAACAATTAGACAGATTAAGTTATCCGAACAATTCATTGAAACAGAAACCATCATCGTAAACTTGTAAAAGTGTAATAAAAATGACACAATAGACAGATTAAGTTATCCAAACGATTAACATGATTAAGTGAAACATAAACCATTGTAAACTTGTAAGACTTTAAACTTAAATTAAAATGACAAAAATAGACATTATCAAAATATCCCAACAATTATTAATAAGTTGTATGGTGGCTGTAAAGAGAGTTCAATAAAATGACAACAATTGGAGTTATCCAAAAGATGAAGTGGATTCTAAGATCGTAAAAGTTAAAAATGAAAATGACAAAAATAGACGGATTAAGTTATCCAAACAATTAAGTGGAACACATATCAACATTTATGATTTTACATGGCTATCAAATCTATCGAAATATAATTGGTTCTAATTTATTGTGACACGATGGAAATAATCAAGGTACATGAACTTTAGTTTGAAAAGAGAATTTGGAACAAAAACATATAAAACTAAATGTCGACTGTTCGAACCCTAGCCTATCTAATAGGCATCGTGCTGTCTGACAGGTTCTACCGGCAGTGTACTAACCGCGATATGCCTAGTTTGAGCGTGCAGCGCGAAGCCTATCGTCAGTCATGAACGTGAAAAGTTTTTATTTTCTTTATTTGCATTGATTTACATTGATTCTTCGTACGAATTCTACGAACCCCCTGCGAAGCTATTTCATGAATATTTATGTAACATGGACCAAAATAGGCCAATGAGCGATGAGGATGTAACGTCATATGAACTCTGTAGTACATGCAGTGCATGCAGTTCATGCAGTGGCCAGAGAACTCGCAGTCACACACAGTCACACACAATCTCACACAGCACAGTGCGCCATGCATGCGCTATGCGACGTCTCTCTCTTCCTCTCTCTCTCTCTCTCTCACACAATTTATCTCTGACTACGGGAACTGGTTGGTCTGAGTGCAAAGTTTATGGCGATTTCAGAATCATGAAGGGAATGGGTTAAAAAATTGAGGTCGGTACGTTACTTCACGTCATACATACAATAAACATATATGAATAATGATGAGTAAATGACTGATGATAGGCGGATGCGCTCCGCGCATCGGGTTCGAGATCACTGGTTTTTCGTCTCCATAACGCGATTAGTACTTGCCAGAAAGCTCAGACGCCTATCGGATAGGCTATTCGAACCCCAGCAAATGCCAGTTTGAGATTATTCTGTAACGTAACCGCTGTATGTTTACTTTTTGGTCAGTATGATCAAGGAGGTACTAGACTAATAATACCTCCTTGGTATGATAGCTGGGTCACACCAGGAGGAGGCTATAGGGGGGCAGAGGGGGCATCTTTGCCAAAATATGTACCAAGAATAATAGTTTTATGTTATATTATTTCCTCTTGAGAGGGATGGAAATCATATATTTCCACAAGGGGGGAGGGGGGCACCATGAATCAAATGTTTACATTTCTAAAATCATAATTTCGTTATCTTGAATTTTCCCTAATATAAAGGGGGCGGCAGGGGTGCAATAATCCGAATGGGGGGCAGTTGGTGCCCCTCTTTCACCCCTTATAGCTACCCCACTGAGCCTGGCCGTTCCCACGATGCGACACCTTGAACTTCGTGACCCAAAAATAAACATCCATCCTGAAATATCAGAAGGCTGGATAAACCCAGAGGCGTAGCCAGTCTTACCAAGACACCGAGGGGGGGGGGGGGGGGCGGGGGCTCCATGGGGCAGTTTGTGTCATAACTGCGTAGCAGCAAGCCCTGAATAACAGATACACATAATGTGTGTGTATTCATCTATTTTTTTAATCGTTGGTCCATAAAGATTATGTATATAGGGGGAGAATATTTAACAAAGAAGAGTCAATATGGAAGAGGCGTGGGGGGGGGGGGGGCTACTGGGGGCAGCTTTATCGTAAGAGGGCGGGGGCAGCCTGTTCAACAGATACAAACATGACAAATACGTTTCGTGTATTCATTTATTTATTTAATTGTTGGTCAATAAAGATGAGATAGGGTGCAATAATTCACAAAGAAGAGTCTATGTAAGAGGGGGGGGGGGGGGGTGTAATTGCCCCCACTGCCCTATCCTGTAGCTACAACGATCCCTGTAATAGCAGAAGGCTGGATATATCTCGTGTCAAGCTGGCTTGCCACAGTAGGCCACATGTATTACCGCACACCGCGGTCACATCGCACCGAAAGTCGGAGGTCTTTTAAGTTGAAATACATGAAATATATGCCAAAACTAAAAACAGAACATGCAATTTATATTTATATAATCCGATTGTAAGTTTGTATATGTATACATTATTTATGGTTGCGTACATAGCTTGTCTACATGTTATGTGACATGTATGTCTTTGGTATGCACTATACATCGCACAAATTTCAAGCCAGAAAATGCAGAAGCTCCCTACAGTGGGAGGGGGGCAATGTCCCCCCACTTTTGAGAAGCTGTTGACGCCCTTGGACCCCCCTTGGATGTCACCTGAGACTGTGTGATTTGTTATAAGGCCGAGTCGCGAGCGAACATGAGGTGATATTAGCTAACTCATTGCCATAACTTTGCACACAGTTGAAACGGTCCCATGGATACTTTCAAATTCAAACACTTCAATCATAAATTTCTTTAAAACGAACAAAAAATTCGAAACCCCAAACCTGTTCCATACTTCTATTGGTAATACGGATACAACAATCATAGGTCAGTGAGAACTGCTAAAGTTCGAAGTATGTTTAATTGCCGATTGATTATCATACTCATTTAGATCCCTTTAATAATATTTCGGTAATGGTCACTGTAATAATATACAACCCCGACTTAAGGTACGCGTGTGAACGCAGGAGTTGATGAGCTGTCGGATGAAGGGATCGAGATGACGCGGATGGTGACGCGAGATGGGATGAGGCGGTCGGGGAGCCGTGGAATAAATCATAGAGAACGTCGTACCAAGGGTCGTACTCGCAAACCAGTGGTATAGCCAGGGAGGTTTTGGATGAGGCGGTCGAAGAACCGCGGACTAAATCATAGAGAACGTCGTACCAAGGGTCGTACTCGCAAACCAGTGGTATAGCCAGGGAGGTTTTGGATGAGGCGGTCGAAGAACCGCGGACTAAATCATAGAGAACGTCGTACCAAGGGTCGTACTCGCAAACCAGTGGTATAGCCAGGGAGGTTTTGGATGAGGCGGTCGGGGAGCCGTGGAATAAATCATAGAGAACGTCGTACCAAGGGTCGTACTCGCAAACCAGTGGTATAGCCAGGGAGGTTTTGGATGAGGCGGTCGGGGAGCCGTGGAATAAATCATAGAGAACGTCGTACCAAGGGTCGTACTCGCAAACCAGTGGTATAGCCAGGGTTATCCTATGACACGGGGCGTAAGACCCACAACTTCTCGACAGTATATGGGCTGGTATTCAATTCAATACTTTTGATATGTACAACTTTTACTAAGCATTTTGATAGAGTTTTACTTATCTCGTATTAGTTCTGGTAAGGAGAGTACAGTTTTAGTGAAACTGAATTTTAGTAACCAAAACCTGCATCATTACATTACAAACTAATAGTTATAACTAGAAAGGAACACAAAATTACAAATGACGTAGTAAAGATCATGTTATCATTCAAAAAGAGCCGTTAAAACGTAAGAGGGCGCTCTCTAAACACTCATCGGTTTCAACCATTTTGAATAAAATATTGTGCATGTGATGCTTTGTTGAAATAGTGATTAGATAGAGAAATAACCAACAACTATTTAAATACCTATTTTGTAACTTTTTTGAAAAGAGGAAGCATTTTTTAAAATTGTTAACGGCTGGTTCAAAATTCTCTAATAAACCCGGGGCCCCGGGTTTATTACAAATTGTTATATTTATGGATATTTCAGCCGTTTCTGAACCGATTTTGATCAAACAAAGATGATTTTATTGTTTAAATATTATGCTCTTTCAAATTTTACACTCAGTTTTTCATTACCTCACAAACCAATTAAGTAGTCTAGCGCCCTCTCTACCAAAACTCAACTTTCCCTTTAAAGTCATTTCAGACTCTTTCTTCACTCAGTAAAACAAAATCTAGATGTAATATTTAAAGACATTTTGACATCAACATTTGGGTTAGATTTTCAGCTGATGGATTGATTGAATCCCAATTTTGGTAACTGTTGGTAATTTACCTAAGCCAAATACTAAATAAACTGCTTTAATTTTGACTTAAGTATGGAATTGAAAACCGAAAACAAGCGGAATAGCCAGCGTCATCTTACAAGGGGCGCAAGAGCAACAAAATATCGACAGTATAATGATGAGCTTAATTACAAAAGGCAATAATTCCACCTTTTCAACTGTAATGTATTATTGTAAAACATTTGATTGTATTGTATTTGTCAAATTGTATGACTTGGATAGGAAGTAGATAATACAATGAAATACAATGAAATAAAACATTCCACGGTGCCTGAAATCTGTATTTCCCAAACTCTGAATTTGACCCCATTTGACAAAATCTGCCTGCCCCCATGCAGTCAGTCCCTGCATGCTGAGAGCCCTTTTACACACGAGAAAATTCGTGATTGCAATCATGGTTGGAATATTTGTTCACTCCAATCACGGTATTTTTGTCCGTGTGAACACAAACTAGAATCACAAATCGTGAAACGTGAATCGTGGTCCGGAGGTGTTTTCTAATCATGATTCGCTCAAATCACAGTGCGAATCTCTAGTGTGAACGGTTTGACCCCCAAAACATGATTTGGGAGGCGGAGCATACGTGACCTTGCATGCACTTCCGCCGATAAGCCGGGCACTCTTCGCTTCGAATGCAGTCATGCAGTGTAGTAGCCTACTTGTGTTTCTTTGTTTGATTGACAGGTACGTCTCCAGAAACGCGATTGTAATCACAGTTTGCGCGAAGTCTTTTTCGTCGTGTGAAAGCAAGGCAACAGAATCACGTTATTGTAAACATGATTCCAATCATGATTGCAATCACGAATTTTCTCGTGTGTAAAAGGGCTCCCAGTTACAAACACAAAGTTCAATTTCAATATGAATGCTGACCTATTGGCACCTTCCATGTACATTATGTATTCTTCCCTCCTGATTTGTTGAATTTGCGGACAAATTGTCTTCGGGAGAACCGATGGTTACAGGTCAACTACTTTAAAGGGATTTAGTAACTTTGTTGACATGCTGAAAAGTGATTGATACAAGTGATTGATACAATGTGGTTGATACAAAGTGGTTGATATAATGCAAAGTGTTGTTATATGATATGTCCACTGGGTGTTGTGTGAAAATTTCAAGTTAAATAAACGTTATATGGCCGAGTAATGAGCAAAAATGCAAAGTGATATTCACTAACTCATTGCACTCACTTTGTACACGGTTTTTCGCGGTCCAGTGGATAATTTAACATCTGAAACACTTCAATTGTAAATATCTTTTTAACGAAAGGGAAATTTGAAAACCGAAACCTGTCCATGCTTTTATTATTAATACGAATACAACAAGAATTAATTTCTTGATATCAAAAATTCCATTCTTGATATCAAGAATGGAATTCTTGATATCACGAAATATGAATAAATGTTAAAACGGCTTGCCATACGGACGTGCAAATCTAGTGGTTCTTTTATCATGACACGTATGCCTTGTTGTTTCCCCCTTTATATTGACATCGAGGTATCAACATAAATGATCGTGTTATTTTCTTTATAGTCACATTATCAATTTCCCCAAACTCACATGCATGCTGTGCAGAAAGCATTCTGCAAACATTATGTGGAATAACACACGCAAAGGGAAACACCATAATATTTCAACAAAAGTTTAGGAAAATGGGAAATTCTATCAACAAAACATATGGGGAGTTGTATAATGTGCCAATTTGAGCCCTGCCGAGGATGGGGTGGAGGAGGGGGGGAGGGTGCCACTGATTGAACTCCGACGGGGGTATCGCACTCCAGAGCACCCCTTCGCTACGCCACTCAATATAAGCACCATGAGAGAAGTCAGACCAATAACAGTCAGAAAGGTAAAGAAAAACAACATAATAATGCAAAAAGCCAGGAAGCTAGGAGGGGGGGGGGGGGGGGGGGTGCCTCTACGTGCACCCCCCCCCCCCCCCACCCAACGCCTCGCTACGCCATTTACTGTTATCCGATGGGGGTATCGCACTCCAGTGCTGCTGCACCTCTTAGCTACGCCACTCAATATAAGCACCATGAGAGAAGTCAGACCAATAACAGTCAGAAAGGTAAAGAAAAACAACATAATAATGCAAAAAGCCAGGAAGTCGAATTCGGGTTTTCGTCGGAATTTGTTGAGAAAGCGAAAGGTCACATTTCAGGGGAGATCTCCGTCAATCGCCGCGCGTCTGCTTGTAATCTAAACCGAGGGAGGCTGTCCTAATATTTCTACTTTGTCCAAATAAATGTGAATCGTCCCAGCTGAGTCTGAAGCAGGGACAGGAGAGGGGTGCACGCTGGTATCCATCCAGGGCCCGTATTCGTTCTTATACCACTCCAGGGAAGTGGAAGTCTTCCACTTCCCTGCTTATATATACCTCCTTTGAATATTTGAAATGATAGGGCTCACACAGTTCTTAGTTCTTATTTCACTGCAGGCGCCTTTGTAAGCAGTTTTGCATAACTGAACAGGCCTACCCTGCAGTATGAAATAAAACAAACCAATAAATAAATAAATAAATAAGTAGTCACTAACTATGGCTACCAGGGTAAAAGAATCTCGTGTTACACACTTCTGAAATAAGTCAATAGTGTGCTAGTCTCCCTTTGTGAATATGAGCTCAGATTGGTGTATAACTCTTAGTCTTTGTTCTACAACCAAGTTTGTCTACTAAATCGATAATGGTCTACACTTAGTTTTTTTTTTTTTTTTTGTATACTGTGTATGAATAATTTAGGCAAACAAATTCGTAAATTTATCTAATTACGTCAGTTTTGTTTGTCTAATTTTCGTCATTCCGACTAATGATCAGTTCAGGTAGAAACACAAAGACCCTGAAATCACTGTCAACCCAACTATGTACACCCATACAAAGTTCGAAATTGATCCGTCAAACGGGACGGACGGACGGACGGACGGACGTAAAAACGGACAAACCCCAAATTGCCAAAACAAAATGTCTCCGGTCACTTCGTTCGAGGACTTACATACAGTGAGAAAAAAAGATAATATAAACGGGATGACATTACACGAAGCAAGCTTATTAGTGGTGTTATGAGGAATTGGCTGTCAACCAAATGACAACTTATACCACCCCCGAGCGGGAATAAATAAAGCAGCATTGAGCACACTGCCCCTAGCTGCGTGCACTCTTATGGGAATCTCCCTCGCCCTCGTTTAGATCGACCCTATTACATTATAGCTAGCCATTGGATTGGTAAAGATGTCACTGGCGTACTGGCAGGTGGGGTGGGGGGCATTTGGGGGGCTCTTGCCCCCCCCCCCCCCCCCAAAAAAAAAAATAAATAAATTAAAAAAAAAATCATACAAAATAAATAAATAAATAAATAAATAAATAAAATCCAATCGTGGCATATTTCTAATTCGATACCAGTGATTAAAAAAAAAAAAAGGTATTTCCTTGAGACATGATAAATCAGATTCTACCTCATGTCAAGTCAAATTTCCTTCCTAGGTATGGATCAGATTGCATAATTTAAAGTAAAACAATTGAAAAAGCTCCCTTACCCTGCACGGCGGACACCCACCTCCCTCCCATCATACCCTCCCATCAAAACCCTCCCTCGGGAATCGGTCTTGTCTATGTCTGGTAAACTTTGTTCATGTTGTTGTTTCATAAATAACGTGGCATTTGGTGCAATGTTTTAACTGTATATGTCACTTTGCGAATATACTTTTTAGGTGCATATTTGGTATACAAAATAGTTTTCCTCGTGAAACAAATATAACTTTTTTCTAGTCGGTAAACTCATGATGCACTGACCTACATATAGTATATGACTGCAACTGCCCAGAACGGCCTAATTTATTTCTTTATTTGTAAAAATGTTCCCCCTTTTGTATTGTTTCCTATACATTTCCCAAAGCATTGGGAGCATGTATGGGGGCGCATGCCTCTATGATCCCACTTACCTACGCCATAGAGTTCAAAATAAGCAAACATACATGATTTCCTGACGATGCACCTGCCCCAGAACGGCCAGCTTGCCTTTTTTTTAAATAATAATTTTCCACTTATGTTTCGTATTACTTTTTTTCGAATTTGTTTTGGACAAGTGCCCCCCTTGCCCCCCCCCCCCCCTCCCCCACGTAGCTACTCCACTGGGTGCAAAAAGCAACCAACTTACCTGATTTTCCAAACCTGCACCTGCCTAGAACGGCCAGCTTGCATTTTTTAAATTTTAATTATTTTCACTTATGTTTCGTATAATTGCTTATTTGGGGAAAGTTTCCCCAGTGCCCCCCCCCCCCCCCTCCCCCCCCCCCTCCCCCCCCCCCCCCCCCCCCCACATCCACGTAGCTACGTCACTGGGTGCAAAAAGCAACCAACTTACCTGATTTACCAACGCTGGACCTGCCCAGAACGGCCAGCTTGCACTCCGCACATTTCGTCTGCGCAATGTTGCGACTCATTCTGATTGTTTGCCAGAGTTCATTTGGTCAGGAACAGATCGACTAACAACAATTCATCGCTTGTCAATGTCATAAGAAACGAATGTTCGTCAATGAACAAAGATGTTTTTACTTTATATTGTTCTGAAGTTCCATCACTATCCGAGCATGGTATGAAGAATCCAACTTATGTTATCACAATCGATTATCCGTGTGATTTCGTACTATATATAGATATCGTCATTTCATCTTGATTCAAAGCTTCATCAAATATCAAAGCATGGTATAGAAGGATCCAAATACAAATGAATATAATTATCAACAATCCATAATCCGTTCGTGCCGTTATGGATGTATAATAGTTTTATGATCCCGTATCACACTTATATCTCTCATTAAATATTCATATCACTGGCCCTCAACATTACAGTAGTATTTCCATCAAGTGAATTTGCTCCTCATCACTGGTAAAAGTCAACCATAAACATACTTATAAATAAATGTCTGAGATATGGTCATCAACTGATCAACGTTATCATCAGCGACTGAAGCAATCAATATTATATCGTCATAAACATCCGAGCCGTAATGAAAGAGGACATGAAATGTCGACAAACTGGAAGCAGCAGCAGAAGATGGAAAATGAGATCGCTCCTCATACGGTTTTCTTCATCAACGATTATCCTGTAATCAGTTTATCCACAATGTCTCAGCTATATATGGCCGTCATCAGAGGTCCAACCAAAACAGCGCATCAATATGGTGAGTCGAATCGAATCGCATCATTGACTTGCTCCAGACATTATATAACAAAGGATGCATTCTCATAAACGCTCATCGTCAATGCTACTCAGCAATAATAATTGTTGTTCTCGACGATGGTCGATATATATCACTTGTCGTATCGCATCAATGTCACATCAATATCAAGACGACCGAGGTATTGTTTTCTTATACCTCTAGAGCTCCTTGGTTACTTATTAGTATAGGCATACCACGAGGAAGAGCATGTGTACTTGGCAACAAATATTGCTCAGTGCTCCTCATAAATGTCAGTCATCGATGCTACTACTCCTTGATCACCGGTAATGACGGTATCGAGATGATGGATGACATCGAATACGAACCATGAGGCGAACACGGTGATGAAAACGCGACACATTCAGAGGCCAGACGGAACGATTTGTCAAGCAATCGTTATGGTCGCTGTTCCTCAGAAATGTAAATCATCTATGATCCTCCTACATCGACGCTAAAAGTACATCAACGTCGCATCGAGATGGTGGATGACATCGTACGTACGAACCATGACGCGATCACGGAGATGAAGTCGCGACACAGCATCCAGACGAATTAGTGGTTTGTCGAGCAGCCGTGCAGAATGTTTTGGCGAACCCTGGAGAGCAAGTCGACTTATATAACCATTTAACCTCCTCACCCTCAATATAATGTAACATTCAACATGATTTGTATAGCGTTTGGTGGTCCATTCGCGTATTTGGTAACTGTCTTGGTAGTGGTAGGCTTACTGCAGGCGTGTTGGTTGTTAACAAATGTGATACAGCATAGCTTATGTCTGGTTGGTTGTTTACTTCACCGCTTCATCGGCGGAAATGAATGATCGCATTTAGGGAGCGGGAAAGAAGAATGAGCCGAGAAAGCCGAGAGGGAAACATCAAAAAAGAAAGAGGAGGAAAAAACATTGAGTAAAGTCTGCTAGAGGGGTGCCTCTCTCACGGAGAGTAAGGAATTCATGACGTCATCCGTGACGTGGTGAAGTAAACAAGAGAAGCGCACGGCACTGGGGTGGGGTGAGGGTGACCTGGTTCCGATCACACTGCCAGAGTGTCGGGATGTCTTTGCGTGTGGGAGGGTCGGAGGGGTGTCAGTGTTTGCAGCGCAGAAATCACCTGGATGCAGAGAAGAGAAAGGCAGAATATAGAAAATACATGTTAAATTGCGATGATACAAAGTTACAAATCATAATGTCATCTTAGCGCATTATTTGCGCCCTGGGTAACTTGTAAAAGATGGAATTTGCGCATTATAAAACTCCAGACCTATTATATTATTATCAAATTTAAATGGAAAAGGACGGAATTTGGTCAAATGTTCCCCTCTCCCCCATGTGTCCGCCTTCTCTCTTTCTCTAGGGACCATATCCTCTTCAAACGACGGAGATCATGATCTGCCATCGCTATGATACCTATACCCAAGGTAGTGGCGTAGCTACCGTGGGCAGGGGGCTGTGCCCCCAATTATTTGAAGAAAAAAAAACCCATAAGGGACAATTTGTAAACAAAGAATTGATAAAGACATGAGGTGTGCCCCCCCCCCCCAATCATTCCAACCACGGTACGCAACTGAACCAAGGGGTAACTAGTAACCAAGTAACTCCTTGCTCTACTCACTGACCAAAGAAGGAGTTACAAGTAACTATGTGACTCCTTGCTCTACCCGACATTCGTTGCATTGCTCTAAAAGAATACCCTGTTTCTCTGAATGTCTGGGGCCTACTAAAATGTATTGAATATACCCAGAGGATTATACCAACTGGAAGAATAAAGGCTATGATTATTGTAAATCATGTTTTTTCTCAACCTTGCCTCTACTCTTCATTATGCTGACTTCTTGAAGGAAAAGACCGAAACTACAAGGTATCAAGTCGAGCCTCAAATTTAGTTCGCAATCTGCCCGAATTGTATGGCAAATCGACTTGAGGGGCGTTTCGCGAAATACAATATTCCCGAGCAAATTACAGATGCTATTGAGTATCAATGAATAAACCTTTTAGATTTTCTTCAGGGTGGTTATGCAGGGGTCATGTGTAAAAGACATATTTAATGGATAAGGCTATTTTGGTACTAAACACTATTGTGGAGCCGTAAGCCTAGCTACGGTGTTGATTTGAAGATAACTCAACATTTGCGCATTTTCTATCAGATTCATTTCGCCGATGGTTTAATAATAAATCAGGTGTAATACATCGTATTACACACACCAACGTGTAATAGCGTTGTTGCCTGTTGGTAATTTTCTTTATCGTCGTCATCTTTAAATAACATCAACATCTTCGTCTCATTCAAGTCATCATCATCACCACCACCACCACCACCACCACCACCATCGTCATTATCATCATCATAATCATCATCATCTTCTTCTTCTTCTTCTCCATCATCATCATCATCATCATCATCATCATCATCATCATCATCATCATCATCATCACCATCATCCTTATCTTTCTCATCATCCTTTTCATCCTTATCATCCTCTTCATTACGAATAATAAATAGGAAAAGAGGAGTTTGGACTGTTATTGCATGGACCCACCCAGTAGTATACGACTACTAGTTCGGTTCATGGTTATCCCATTGCTGTCACGTAAATCGGTTACCATGGAAACCATCCACCTGCTCCCGTCATTTTTTCTCGATCAAGTGCGAGATTAATGAGTGAGGAGATGGGTGTATGTTGATACACACTACAGGCGCAGTTCTCGGGTGCAATTAACTCGCGAAAAGCTTTCGTCCGGAGCACCTCATTTGCATAAAATAAACAAGTTGTTTACGAGTTGAACGCTATCGAAGTGCCTTGGAAAACCTGCCGCATCTTTCTTGAAACCTCACCAAAATTTGTATTTTATATATCAAATGGAAGAAGAAAAGCCTATCTTACTGATGAATATAATATCTAAACAACAAATTCGGGGCAAATATTGAAAATTAGGCATAATCCGTACCGCATTTTTTTGTTTTTTTAAGCTTCAGAAAAGTATAAAATTTCACCATTTATCCCCCGTGGGCAAAACCGAAACTCTAATATATGATTAATCATACATTCATGAGACTTCACACGAAATATCCTGTCGAAACGTTATTTTGCAGGGTCATGTCGGGAAAAAAACCCCGACAATGTCGATAAAAAAAGACGCGCGCCGCACTGCATTTGCGTGCGGGTAGTCCCAACAGTACATTTTCGTGTAGTGTGTTATGTGTCTGATTATAACGACTTGCTCTATGATAATGCACATTTCGAACGTAGTGGAATTTGTACTAGGTATTATTTAAAAGAGTATGACATGACATGTCCTAAATTTAATTAATGACCTATATTTTGTGGTTATGTGATTAATTTGACACCCTATTACGTAACATTTATTTTAAAGAAATACATAAGACTTAGTTGTGTACTTGTGATCTTTCTTACAAAACCATACCAGAAGATGTTTTGTTTTTCTCATTTTTTTCAGGATCAGATGGATATTCTAAATCATTTAAATTTCATTTGTTCAGGCCAATTATTTTTGTTTATATAATTAGTTTTCATATTTTTGGAACCGGGTGTCAAAATTCTACCCAAATGTGGTAATTCTCACAATTGTTTTCACCATTTAGTTATGAACATCATCATCGACATCATTATCGACATCGTCACCATTGTCAACAACACCATTAACATTACGTTCATGATCATCCCAATTATCAGCATCGTCATCACCATCAACCTTATCAACATCACAATACTTCAAATTAGCATCATCTTCATCATAATAACCATCATCATCCTTCATTAACGTCATCTTCGTCATGATCATTGTCATCACGATTAACATTGTCGACATCTTCATCACCATCGTTATCGACACATCACTATTGTCAACACCATCAACATTACTTCATGAATTATCAGCATCAATATTATCAACATCATAATATTATTTTCAAATTAGCATCGTCTTCATTATTAATATCTTCATAATTACCACCGTCATGCTTCGTCATGATCGTCATCACGATTAACATTGTCGATATATTCATCACCATCGTTATCGATATCATCACTATTGTCAACACCATCATTACGTTCATGATCATCTTCATCAACATCAATATTATCGACATCATAATATTTTTTCAAATTAGCATCGTCTTCATTATCATCTTCATAATTACCATCATCACGATTCATCAACGTCATCTTTATCATCGTCATTATCATCATCGCAATCAACATCTTCATCATCAACCTCATCATCATCACTTCCCCCCCCCCCCCCCCCCGTCATCTCACGATCATCGTCAGCATCATCATCACCACCATCACTGCTTCATCAAAGTTATTGTGATGATTACTTCAAAATAACAATAAATATTTATCAGTATTCATAAAAATAAATCAAAGGTTTGTAAAGATGTTGTGAGATTATTTTCTTTAAAAAAAATAATTTTAAAGACATGATAAAGACTTATGCCCGGCGCAGACAGAGCCGATTCGCCCCGATCCGACTGGTTTTCAGCCTGATTAACTCAGTATATGCTGCATCAGGACTCTAGTTTTGTCAGTCAAGAGCCAGTTAAAGGTCATTCGAGGCCGATTCAACATGTTGGATTGGCTCCGACTGAGCGAAACTGAATCTAGCCTGACTGAAAACCAGTTGGATCGGGTCAAGTCGGCTCTGTCTGCGCCGGGCTTTACATTCCATTTAAAAATAACTTCAAAAGCACACAGGTTCTAATAAAAATGGACACAAGGAAGGAATACAAATTGTACATGGGTAGTGAAATTTATTTTGTTGTACATTTTTCTTCAATTTTTTTCAAGAAACAATTCAATCGCACAGAAAGAATTAATTTTAAATTTTAGGTGGCTACATTTTCAATCTGATGGATATCATAAAATATTTCCCTTAAATTCCCTATGATTTTAGGGGCTACCTACTCATTTCAGGGGGCTATTTGGAAAATTAGGAGACAAAGTTGCCCTCAGCCCCAGTGTATTTCCTAATTGATAGACAAGGGTGATCTTTTCATATTAATCATCCATTAGCAAAATAGTTTTGAAGGGGCAGGGTTTCAATGCTCTTTTAGTAATAATTATTTATGAAAGACTAAATATAATAGAGTCAGGTTTATAATAGCTTCTGACCATATGAGCAATAAAAACTAAGAGGTTTCAGGGCCGAACATCGAACTAGGGTTTTCTACAGCTCAGTCGGTAAGAGCGCCGGTCTAGCAATTCGGAGGTCTCGGGTTCGAATCCCGTTGAAATCTCATTTTCTTTGCTCTTTTTAAATCACATTATAATAGAGTTCGACGGGAATTTAAAAAAAGCAAATTTATCATGTGCAAGAGATGAGAAACAATGCGATGTAAAGGCTGGCTAGCTAGGGAGGTCCGGAAGGACCAGGGAATGGTGTGCACTTGTAGGGCATTGATATGATGAAGTGGTGTCATCAGTAGTACATGTATGTAGTCCTCTCAACTTGCATAAGGCCTCATCACATCATCAGAGCAAAGTTTGCTTCTGGATCAACTGTAAACAGATAAAAGAGATGTGGCAGGGAAGGAAAAATAAGAGATGTATTCCATTATGTCCGTCTGTTTCTAGCAATTTTGTCTTAGGCAGGGTTTGTCACTAGCACTTGACCTACTGCCACGTTAAGTAAAAATTTATGCCTGGCAAAGGTCAGGGGTATATTTTGCTTGCCCGACCAGCAACTAAAACTTCTGTTCAATATCACAATGTAAGAAAAGTGTGATTCCTTGCGTGTAATCTTATCTTGAAACAAGAGTAAAATAAGCCAAGCACATTGTCATTGAGCTACCTCCATGTCAACTATTTCCCCCAATCTTACAAAATATTTATCAGAAATATTTAAATGATTGAAAATGAGCAAAGAAAGATTGGCTTCGCCGGGAGTCGAACCTGAGGCCTCCTGATTGCTAGACCGGTGCTCAAACCATCAAGCCACGAAGACTTTTGAATGGCGGGCGTTCCCATGAAACCCTTTTCAATGCTCGATTAGTCAGAAGCTATATAAACTGAGCCTCTTCGTGGCTTGATGGTTTGAGCACCGGTCTAGCAATCCGGAGGTCTCGGGTTCGATTCCCGGCGAAGCCTATTTTTCTTTGCTCATTTTCTCTAGTCAGTTTCCTCTATGTTTGAATTTAATTAATTTAAAAAAGCTGCATTACTTTCTCTATAAAAGTTGATTTAATTATCATTGGGATTGGCCCAGTTTATATATATAGCTTCTGACTAATAGAGCATTGAAAAGGGTTTCATGGAAACGCACGCCATTCAAAGTCTTTGTGGCTTGATGGTTTGAGCACCGGTCTCGCAATCCGGAGGTCTCGGGTTCGATTCCCGGCGAAGCCTATTTTTCTTTGCTCATTTTCTATCATTAAAATATTATCAGATTAAACAAAAAGGTATTATGCTGTGAACTTGTTATATTCTTTCCTATATTGATTCCTATAGCTTCATGTTCATGTTTCATATTCATAATACAAAATAATATAATTCTAGTGTAGACCCCAGTCAAATTTATCCCCAGTCTAAATTAATGGAATACTTACATGGCCTTTGGTATACATTGACCACAGATCTTCATCATGAATTCATCTTCATCTCGTCTGCGTCCTTAAGCCGGATTAATTACGTTAGGCTGTACGGTTTTGCTTTCATTACCTCAGTCCTCCGCATGAACTTGATGGCGTTGAAGGCCTGGCCCTAACTAAATTTGTAAAACAAAATTCCAGTAGAAACAGAAAAATAAATGAAACTGAGTGAATTCTAAAACTAAAAGAATGTCTTTAAATATCCATATCATTATCTGATTATGAAATAAATATGAACTGGTGATGTATGTTACAAGTTTACAAGGCAATGAACATAGAGCAAGAACTGTATTATCCATGATTTGAATAGAAGTAGTTTCGATTTGTTAACTACTTAACAGCTCACAAATTATACAACTTGACATTGACAACACAACGTTTACAAAGTCATCAATTCAATTAATAGTTGATTGTACCGGTTCCACATGCATAATTTTGCGTAGAATGTGTCTATTCGATTAAAGAACATGTGTATTGTGCCGCGTGTAAATTGTAAATTTTGGCTAATTTATTCCTGTATCGTGCATCATTCAATGTACTTTGAGAGCGATGGTAGAATGCTAGCGCCGTGGTATTATAAACAAAATTAAGCACAGCATTTCCGCTGCTCTCCACATTGTTGTAGCGGTAATCTAGAACTCCTAGATCAGCGAATGCCAGTACTCCCAACAACAATGACCTCCAAAGTATTGAACTCATTTTGAATATGTTGAAAATGTATTTGTTTTTGTCATTATTTTCCCCGTCAATGCCACTCGTCGAAGCTAAATACCCACCCATCATGCACTAAATGAATCATGAAAGTAACAATCCATTACAATATTATAATTGTTGGTATTCTATGTCAAATTGCGTAAGACTTACCAACATTATCCGGTGTAAAACGCTATTTTGCTAGAATTGTAGACTGCTTATCGTTACTGGCAGAAGACAGGACTGCGGGCGAGATTTGGCTTCGTTGTATGTACAGACGATTGAACTGCGCATGCTCATTACGGGAAATAATATCGGTGTCGTAGATGTCTTTTCAGTTGTTTTATATGAAACTCACTTTTTCAAATCACGTTTTGTACATGAAAACATGCATGGGCAACGCCAAAACTCCTCAAGAAGTTAGTCTGGACTTTCAAGTCTATAAACATGTAAACACATTGGTATTTCCCTGTCGAACAGACCTGTGTCGGGAAAAAAATGAACACCCCTTTCGGACCGAGGTGAAAAATAAACCACTGGTTTTCTCAAAAACTAATCGATAACTTTTGATGAAATTTCATACACATAATATTATGGATATTATAAATGTTTCCTGTAAATTTCATTGATATAGGCCTTAAAATTAAGAAGTTATGAGGGATCGAAATTTTAGGGAAATGTGCGACACTTTCGGACACACCGTCGATAGCCGTTGAAAATTCAAAAGGTTTTACGAGTTTTCGGGGAGTTAATTGCACCCGAGAACTGCGCCTGACTATGGGTGTTCAAACTGCCTACCCCCTGCGACTGCATGTGAGGGACATTTCTTAAAGGGATCTAGTCACTTTGTTGACATGTGCAAAAAGTGATGAATGGTTCATACAAATATGTATTGTTGTGATCTGATAATTATGTCCATTGAGCAATGTGTGAACATTTTGAGTTAAATGGATGTTATATGTCCAGGGTCCTGTTGCAGAAAGAGATACAATCGATTGTAAGTTACAATTAATTGTAAGTCTGGTCATGTGATCTAGATGCGCGAATCTGATTGGTTGAAACTCGCAAATTTTCTGACTTACAATCAATCGAAACTTACAATCGATTGTATCTCTTTCTGCAACGGGACCCTGGTATGAGCGAAAATGCAAAGAGATATTCACTTAGAATACTCATCGCACTGACTTTGTACGCAGTTATAACTTTCCAGAGGATAATTAAACATCCGAACACTTCAAACGTAAATATATTTTTAACGTAAGGAAATCAGAAAAAACGAAACCTGTTCCATGCATTTATTGGTTATATCATGGATAGTACTAGTACGGTTATATGAACAAGAACCTCTAGAGTACTAAGTAAGTTTTTATGAATTTGGGCAATGTCACTAGGTCCCTTTAAGTACGATGTACGTCAATCTGATGGATGCAACAACGAACTGAATTGTGCTGATCACAAAACCGGATCGTTTTTGTGATTGCTCAAGGTTAAACATTGGTTTCTGTGTTCAATGTTATTACAATTAGCCTAGATTATGAGTATGATGACTTTATTGGTATTATTATCAGTTAAAATTATATTTCTGGTGATAAGCCTCATGCATAAACCATGCACAGTATCCCTATGGTCTTATATGGATTGATTTACACTAATCGTAGGCTACTCTTGCCAAGTGTTGTAAAGCAATAGTCATGCGCGGATCAAAAGAGGGGGCGAGGGGTCTCTGCCGGAAAGGACACACTCATACTCAGTGTGAACACAGTGTGAACATAATGTGTTTCACAGTGTGGACCACAATGTTAAATTCGAATGTTTTCACAGTGTGAAAGCCAACTCACACTGTGAACACACTGTGAATACACGGTGAGATTGCTGCGATACACAGTGTGAGCGCACCGTTTTACACACTATGAACGCAAGAAATTTCACACTGTAGCGATAGGCATGCCCTCACAGTGTGTTCACAGTGTGAGTTGGTTTTCACACTGTGAAAATGCTCGAATTTAAGATTGTGGTCCACACTGTGTTCACACTGTGCTCACACTGTGGATGAGTGTGTTATTTCCGGCATGGGTAGAAGGGGCGCAGAAGAGGGAGAGTGACGTAACTATACACTTCGGAGGCAGGTAGGGGTGAACAGGTGCTCCTTAAAGGGAACCACCACCCAACAATAATATTCTTATACATACAGTTAATTGTATTGGTAGTCCATTCCACCTATACAAGTTCAGAAAATTTGGCTTCCAGATAAACAATTAAATAATTTGAAAACTCATCACCATACTAGCGTAAGTGTTCATGGGTCTGCATACGAAGACTATGGCTACGTACGTGTCTTCGTGGCTCTATTGTCTCCAAAATGCGTGTATAGAGTTGGCGCACTCGCAGAGAGTATGCGCATACGGAACCATGAGGCCATACTGGTACCGTAAGTGTTGGTAATTAATGGTATTGTTTTTTAATTACACAACCCTTTGCAAAATGTTGGGTATTCTTGCCGTATTCTTGTGCGTCGTTGTGGTATAGAGGGGGCTTTACAATGAAATAACAACGAGGCGACATGATGTGCGCACTCCGCGCGCTGCGAAGTTCAGATTCTGAACGATTTTGTTGACATGTGCTAAAATTGAAGAAGGGTAAGTAAGATGTGTGGATTTGGACAAGGTTACTAGATCCCTTTAAAGGTAGTTCGGATTTGTGAATCAGATGCGCGGTGCCATCTTTACGAACGCCTTGTGCACGGTTCTTAATGCAAACCGACTCACTGTTCTACAGTGTGCACGACTAGCCTAGCTAGTACAAAATGACAATCCCCGATGTTACCACCAGTGACCAGGGCCAGGCAAAGAACAACAAATAATATATGTTTTGGTACCGTTGTGTGATATTAAATAGATGCTCAACACTTTGCAATGGGTTGTGTAATTCATTAACAATATAATTAATTACCCTCACTTACGTCTGAGAGTGCGCCAATTATATTAACGCGTACGTTTGGAGACAATATAATCGATTCCTTTACCCTGGACAAAGGTAGTCTTCGTATAAATGCAGACCCATGAACGCATGCTTTAGAATGGTGATGCAATTTCAAATTAAATTAAACACAATCTGGAAACATATTTTGTCTGAACTTGTTGGTGAAATGGACTACTAAAGATGTTACCTTTCATTTATAAGAATATTAATTTTGGGTGGTGGTACCCTTTAAACAACCAAGGTTTCGAAGCAGGAAGTCTGGACTATCAAGTTTCTGCTATCATGCCGACTCGGGTGTCATGAATCAATGGGAGGTGACATGAACAAACAAACCATGCTCACCTGCCTAACCCTGGGGCTATCCCTGGGCCCTACTCCCCAACCCCACCCCACTAGACAATCATACTAACATATAGGCGTAGTAGGAAAGTGACATATGGGGGGGGGGGGGGGGGGGGGGGCGGGAGCTGCGGCTGCAGCCACCACTGCCACCCCCGTCACCCCCGAGTGTCACCATAAACGAACCACTGGTAGGTAACATGAACAAAACAAACCCTAGCTACTCTCTATAGACAAACATACTACAATATGTGTAGTAGGCAAGCGGAGTGGGGGGGGGGGGGGGTGGGGGGGAGGAGGGGGCTGGGGGTTGCAGCCACCCCACTTGGAGTTTTGAAAACGGCCATATTCGGGCAAAAACCACTGGAAAATGCTAGTGTGCGAAAGTGAAAACACTGTGTAACAATTTATATTTTGAGGCTTGTCAGGTACATCTGTATCTGTCATCAAAATGGTGATATGATAATTATTCCGAATAGTGATCAAATTCTACTACTGCTATATATCAGTGGTAACGTAACCCGCTTTAGTTCAATCCGTATACAACGTATACAATCAAACCTGTGCATAGTGACCACCCAATGGAAAATGAAAAGTGGCCACTATAGGCAGGTTGGCTGTTATAGACACCTGTCTATAACAGCCAACCTGCCTATAAGACAGGTTTTATTGTATAACGTCACACCGTGACAGCCTCTAGTCATATAGGCAATAATGACAGAGAGCAGTGGCTGCACAGGGTCTTTCCTGTCCCCTCTTTTGTTCTTGTTCATCCTAGCTTGTAACTGTTCCAGCTCTCTCCAATCTATTTCATGTAGTATTTAGCTTCATGTAACAGTAATGTACCTGTCATTCCAGCCCAGACGAATGATCTGCTAGATTCGATAGCTCGGATACTTACTTTGACTAATTTTTTCATTTATCAGTTATACCCGAGATGATTATATGACACGTATGCTCGACGCTCCGTGAAACTGAAAGTAAGTGATAATGCCAGCATTTTACTTCAATCTGTAGATATGTTTTTTTGTTTCACCTGCAATCAATAGCATCGCTTTCATCGTTTGCAATAGGTGTTATCAAAATTCATCCTCTATCGATATATCGCGGCTCTTCCGTGTGATATAATAAAATATGTTAACATCACATGACTGAGGTTAGCCAATCAATGACTTGTATTTAATAACACATATTGAACAATCATAGGCTCCCATCCTTTTGAACGGAAAGTAACGGAGTTCTGATTATGGTTGTAATGATCGAGTTTTAATTCATTTCCCTCAACAATTTTTTATTTTTATTCCAGTGGTTTGAAAGAAGGTTAAGACGCGTAGACTTATTCAAGTATCTATCATGTTTTGCAAAGAAAATATGACATGAAACTACAAAACTTCCATAAAGATGTATTAATAGGCTGACTGGGAAATTAGTATGTATGCTTATTCCGATCCATGCAACTGTAGGGATGACAGGCCACATTTGCACTACTGTAGAAGAAGAAAAGTACAGTATACACTTCTTTATTTAATTCCGACTTTCCCTCTTTTCCAAATGTTAGTAATCTCAAGGCTTGAACGAAGGCCAATCGGACAGCTGCTTCACAGCGAAACACAACCCTGGAACAAACAAGCTCGATGAGTGAACAATGCGGCCACCGCTCAGAGAAAAAAACACAAAATAAACACTATAGACCGACAAAACAGTCGTATGTTTAGAATCACGTGTCGATATATAAATAGGAAGAGAACAAAGACTAGGAAGTTATCACTCAGGGGTTGTTTTGTGTGATTATCTCGTTACATTGAATGCAGTATAAAAGACACTCTCACACAGGTGTGGAGATGAGGGCCGAGGTGAGTTTCGAGCTGGCTCGGAACAACTCGCCGAGAGCTCGGAAACGTCTCGCCGAGTGCTCGAGAACGACTCGGAATCGTTCGGCAAATCTCTGGTAAGTTCGAGGACCCGAGTTCGATATGCAGAAACAACTCGGAATAGTTCGGAATAGTAGAGAAATCTGGTTACATATTGGGATAGAGCTTTGGGAATCTTTCTCAAATCAGGCGCGTGGTGCCATCTTTTGAACGGCTTGCACACGGTGTGAAATACACACTGGCTTTATTGTTATGTAATGCACACAAATAGTAACAATGTTCGGACGGCCCTCGGCATCCCCACGCATGTCAGCCTTTAAAGGTATAGGCCAGTTTTGGAAACGGGAAACGCCCCCCTCTCAAAAAATGAAATGGAAGCTCTTATTACCAGTCATGTGAAAGAATATGTTTTTACTAATACGGGATGATACAAATTTTGTCTGGAAAACCGCCTACTAATTGATATATTTGGTAAATTATCAAATCGTTCCGCTGTGCATTATTGACCACGTGCGTTCGCTATACGGGCTTGTCCCCAGCTTGTCGATACTCCAGTCCAGCGCTAGCGGCGCGGACAGGTGCGAACGGGCGGTGGAGTTATACATTTCCAAGGCGGGTATTGGATTTCTTCCGATATTTCTGCATTTAACGCATCGTTAGGTTCGGATTTTACCACACAAGCCCTTTTTAGATACTTATTCAACAATATTGATCAATTATAAATGTTTTCTGTAACTTTCCCAAAACTTTTATTTATCTTTAAGGTGGTTCGGATTCGTATATCAGACGCACGGCGCCATCTTGCGCGCTGTGCGTACTGCACAATAAATCCGTGTTATGCGATGCGCGCCAACTAGCCTAGTTCAAAATGGCGACCCGCGGTGTAGCATCCCGACGCTTGATGATCTCAAAACAAATTGAAGCTCAGGAAAGAAACTCTGAAAACAACTTGACCCGAATAGAACATCGTGTGGTAGGGGCATCGCCCTCTATTATGTTAATCGTGTCAGATTAGCGCGGAAGCGAGAGGAAGGGGGCCGTGTTTGATCTCGCTTAACCCCCATAGACCCTGAAAGAAAAATGTAGTGGTGTTCTGGTATACTGACCTCGGCACGGAGAGAGCTCAATGAAAGACGGGACGGACAGGTGCAAGAATAAATCGATCGCTCCTTTAAAAAAATGCAAAATAATTCCGCTCTGGCTTTGAAGGGATGTCTTCTAAAAACACTTATCATCTCCTTGATTAAAAAATCAGTGGTGTAGCGACGGGGGGGGGGGGGGGGGGGGTTAGGGGTTTAGGGGGTGGGAAGGCAATGGGGGCACGTTCCCCCACATAATTTTGATAAAAACAATAGAATACATAAGGGGAAATTTATTTGGAAAATTAATGAAGGGTGTGCCCCCAAAATTCGTATCCCCCAATCAGATCTCCGACTTCGCTAGTATTCCATTGGTAGATGGCGTAGAATGTGCATGGGGTGAGGCAACGGCGTCGATTCGTTCGAAAAAACACAATGCATTGGGGGGGGGGGGGGGGGGGGCGAGCATTGTTTGTGAACAGTGCTCTGCCCCCTCCCTCCCCCCCAAGGCATTGTGGTACGAATCGACGCCTCTGGGCCGGTGAGGGGGAGGGAAACCGTCCGTAACCCCACTTTCCGTTGCAAGTTCATCCTACTTTAGTATTCACTACCTTCCTCTTGGATTCCCTTGCTCCCGTCATCGGTAACATCCCCCCCCCCCGCCCCCCCCCCCCCCCCCCCTCTTTGACCACTCCCAAACTATGACTCTCGTCTTGGTTTAATCCCTATTACGTCCGTGAACATATTTATGTTTTGAATATAGTTACACCCTTGTACCATGGATGCTTTTACCAATGCATGTATACGGGCGCAAGAACATGAACATAATGTATACATAAGACTCACGAATACACAAAGCCATTATTAGCCAAAGGCTTATAATATACGCCTACATCATCATGCTTTATTATGGTGTGCGTGTGCCATGAAATTAACAAATACATGTACCCAGGTACCATACGAACAAGTTTTATTCAGAGAAGAGTATCACTATCAGATTTGACAGTTAAATCCGACCATTATGGTACCCTGTTAACTTTACTTCAAAATTATTACTTGCGACTTACTTGGTGATTAATGAGTAATGTGTAATTTGAATTTTATTCGATTGATTTATGCTTGATGTTATATACTTTGTAACCATGTGACAATAAAACAAATCATATCAAATCAAATCAATCAATCAAATTAATGCGCGTTCCATATTTCAACGATAGTATGAGAACTAGCTGCTATCAGTATTCCAGGGAAGGGGGTCATTCAGTAGGGAGCTACGAGGGTGCTCGGGGGAACGTGCCCCCTAATAAGGATACAAAAACAATGGGAAAATAACGGGGAATTGTGAGAAAACAAATCAAGAAACGCCTAAGGTGTGCCACCCAATACCAAAGATATACGGCTCTCGCTACGTCACCGCGAATTTGTCCAATTTTCCTAATTTTCTATGCGGCATCAATGTCTCAAATTCGAAGCCCTTACAACGGACATCATTATCACAAGTCATATACTAGTACTTTTATTACAGGGGATTACGAAAACTGTTGTAAGTCTGACAGAATTAGCAACGTTTGGTTTAGAGGGCTCCTTCAAGAGTAAATGAAAACCAAACTGTGTTAAATTTGATAAAGCACACGATCTTAAAGATCTATAAATCGGTTCAGAAACAGCAGAAATATCCAAACATATATCCGTTTGATATGGGGCCCCACATTTAATCGATAGTTAAATTTAAATATTTATAAAGCTTACACAAATTGTTCAAAAGGCCCCAAAGTGGCTTTACATCTTCTTTTTGTTGATAATCTCTCTATTAAATAAATATGTTAACCAAACATCTGATTCACATGAATTATGTTGATTAATAAATGGGTGAAACTTTCAGGATGCTTTTCCGCTCATTACTCGGTCAGGAATGTTCACACATTACTCAGTGGACATCACAGAAATACACATTAATTTTTATCAACCCTTTTTCAGTTTTTGCACATGTCAACAAAGTTACTACCCTTTAATGGTGCTCGCGCTGCTTTTTTCACCTACAAAATATGAGTAGGGATGATATCAAAGCAGTTTTCACCTGAACTCCTGACGAATACTCACGCACGACTAGCAGACTAGG
>JBAMJV010004131.1:57500-161201 GCA_037951105.1 Echinarachnius parma | reverse complement strand
AAATTAATATCAGTGGATTAAAGTACAGAAGAATAGAGAGCCTCGGAACAACCCCCCCCCCCCCCCCCCCCCCCGCCCCCCAAAATAAATAAATTATAAATAGATAGGGGGGAGAGGGAAAAGGGCTAACAAATTAAAGGAAGATAGACTGAGCATTCACCCAAAGAAAATACAGGTACCTACATTATCTACATGTAACCTTAATGAGGCGTGTCAAATGTCATTAAAGGATAAAGTTTGTCTGGGCTTCATTTAATACACAACACAGACTATGGAGCTTCTCACAAAGGTCGAAACAATTTGAGGATCAAATCCTGGAGATTATGCATCTGCATCTTTTGTGTGGACGTAAGCCTTGAGGACGTTACAATTGTTTGCGTAATTAAACGAGAGTGTGGGAAAGAGATTTATCCACCAGGTTATGGATCTCTTTATGCACTTTATTTAAAGGGATAGCCGAGTTTTGGTATAGAGGGCGCGCTACACAAAATATTTTTTTGTGAGATAATGACAAACTGAGTGTCAAATTCGAAAGAGCATACAATTTTAATGACATAATAAACTTTATTTGATCAAAATCGGTTCAGAAATGGCTGAAATATCCAAAAACATAACCATTTGTAATAAATGTGGGGCCCCACATTTATTCATTTATTCAATAATTTTGAACCGGCCGTTAAAAAAATGTAAAAAATGCTTCCTCTTTTTAAAAAATTACAAAATAGGTTTTGTAATAGTTGTTGATTATCTCTCTATCTAATCACTATTTCAACAAATACACCACATGCACAATATTTTTTTTTTAATGGTTAAAACCGATGAGTGTTTAGAGAGCGCCCTCTTGAGTTTTAACAGCTCTTTTTTTAAAGATAACAGGCTTTTTACTTAGTCATTTGGAATTTTGTATTTCTTTCGAGCATGGTCGAGTTATAATTATTAGTTTGTAATGTAATGGTGCAGGTTTTGGTTACTAAAATTCAGTTTGACCAAAACTGTACTCTCTTTACCAGAACTCAACTATCCCTTTAAAAAAAGAAGATCTGGGCAGGTTGTGGGGAATTATTCATGAGATCAGTCCCCTGTAAGGACACATCGCAAAAGAGAATGGACTAATACGTTCTGACAGAATGAATGCTTATCAATGCGACGACCTCTTGCTGGTTTTTAATCCATGGAAAATCCTCGTGTTCTTCTTCTTCTTAGTGATGTGCAGGGTAACTAATCAATAAGGATAACACCCTACTCTTTTTGAGAAGTAGACAAGGTACTTTTTGCGTCCACGAGATATGACTGTCTCATACGCAGGACCTCCACATTTATCTGAGGGTGTTTCCGTAAAATCCCCTCCGGCATAGGAAGCACTGTATGAGTTAGCTCAGATATGCATGGAAAAATGTGCCTTGTCCGATAGTGGGATTCAACCTGCCTCTGTAAGGCCTAAGTCAGACGCGCTCACAACTGAATTAACTCCTTCTCCTCCCTACGTGCATGTTAACACAATTTCACACTGGATTAGCACAAACACAATTGTTTAAATTGTGCCAACCATCTAGGCTTTCATGTACATGTAACATGAATATGTACATACCTATCTCAGGATTTTCTCTTTGACCATACAACAAAAATGCACACAAAAAGACACACATACACAAGGACTGGTCCGGCACCATGGTCAAGCTCTCACCCCAAGCAGACACAAACTTAAACACACGCACACAACAACAAAATTAATAACGTAGCCCTTTCACTACACAGACCAAAACTCTTAACACTAGCACACACAAAAAACAATGTAATTTCGACTCACTCAGTTCCTCGGCAAGATCCACCCTCCATCCGGTCAGTAGCTTGACCTTGGTTGACCGGTCATCACCGAAGCACGCACAAAGACACATAGATTTTTTAAAAACACCAAGGTACAAACTCACAAACAAGCACACAAGAACAACAATAATAATGTAGCCTTGTAACAACACAATTCAAACACCAGTACACAACTACAACAACAAATTTAAAAGCGTTTTGACTCACTCAGTTCTTCGGCAAGATCTACCCTCCGTCCGGTCAGCAGCTTGACCTTGGTTGACCGATCATCACCAAAGTCTTCCAACACCTCCTTCACCTCCTTGCTCAGTCTCCTTGCTGCATAATAATAATAATGGTGGTATAAATAAAGCAATAACAGTCATGAGGGGAAAATCCTTTACAAAACAAAACTAGATGGATCTTCGACTGCGCGCAGTCGAAAATGATGCCTCCGCCATTACGCAATTGATTTTTTTTCAAGCCCAAATCAACATGTACACAGAATTAATTCTGTCAACTCAATTTTGATGGTACTCTGTCTTTTAGATCTTGACGTATCACAATTATGAGCTATAAGTGACCTTGACCTTTGCCCTCATGACCCCAAAGTCTAATGACTACAATTGTTCCCTATTATACATTCAGGTATCAAGTTGGATTGAAATCTGATATTCAGTTCTTGAGATTTCCAATCTCAAGCTACTTTTACATATAATGAGCCCTGTGACCTTTGACCTCATGACCCCCAAAATCTAATCAGTTCATTGGCCCTCCAAGGAACATACATCTACCAAGTTTGGTCAGAATCTGTCAATCCCTTCTTGAGATAACGCGATCACGAGCTATTTTTGCATATATAATGAGCTCTGTGACCTTTGACCTTTGACCTCATGACCCCAAAATCTAATCAGATCATCGGCCCCCCAAGATACATACATGTACCAAGTTTGGTCAGAATCAGTCAATCCGTTCTTGAGATAACGCGATCACGAGCTATTTTTGCATATATAATGAGCTCTGTGACCTTTGACCTTTGACCTCATGACCCCAAAATCTAATCAGATCATCGGCCCCCAAGATACATACATGTACCAAGTTTGGTCAGAATCTGTCAATCCCTTCTTGAGATAACGCGATCACGAGCTATTTTTGCATATATAATGAGCTCTGTGACCTTTGACCTTTGACCTCATAACCCCAAAATCTAATCAGATCATTGGCCCCCCAAGATACATACATGTACCAAGTTTGGTCAGAATCTGTCAATCCGTTCTTGAGATAACGCGATCACAAGCTATTTTTGCATATATAATGAGCTCTGTGACCTTTGACCTTTGACCTCATGACCCCAAAATCTAATGAAATCATTGGCCCCCCAAGATACATACATGACCCAAGTTTGGTGAAAATCCGTTAATCAGTTCTTGAGATAACGCGATCACGAGAACGGGACGTACGGACGGACGTACATACGTACGGACGGACGTACGTACGGACGGACGGACAACCCGAAAACATAATGCCTCCGGCTACTTCGTTGCGGAGGCATAAAAATACATAGATCGTGCGCCACCTCCATAATTCAAGTGCCCGTCCCCTCCCTCGCCATCAGTCTGACCATGCTACACCACTGATATTAACAACGAGATATCACGAGAATGAAAACGGGACGGACGGACGGACATCCCCAAAACATAATTCCTCCGGCCACTTCGTTGGCAGAAACCTGTCCCGTGCTTTTATTGTTAATATGAACATGATAAGGTACCTATGAGAGTAAGTTTTGAGGATTTTGACAATGTTACTAAGTACCTTTAAAATAAAAAGAGATGCAACATTTTGGCTACTAGGAGATCCATTCAGCCACTTGAAATTAATTCTTAGGTGACAATGAAGGCCACCAAAAATTCATTCAAGGGTAAGTCAAGTTTGTAGGGTGCAAAGTCAGCTTTTTAAAATTCAAATAAATGAGGTGAATACTGCGTGTAAGGAATAAGATGTTTTCAAACTGGTTTCAAAATAGTTGACATACCTTCCGTGTTCATGATTTGTTGCCTGAGTACATTGCTGGTGAGTTCTAGCATCCGTTGTATCCTCCAGAAGAGAACAATATCATGGCATTCAATCTGCAAGGTAACACAGAAAACAATTGATTTGATTCTGATTTGATTCATTTTTATTAACACCTCTCTGTAGCATCATAATCATCATAATTTATTGATTGATTGATTTACAATCACAACATGCCATGCTCGTCTGGTACAACTCTCTTTTCAAAGGGGTCCTCCGGTGTCGTCATCCTCATCCTTGTCGCTGTCACTGTCATCATCATCATCATACATCCTTGTCATCATTGTCATTGTCATTGTCACCATCATCGTCACAAAGATCATTGTCGCCGTTATTATCATCATCGTCATCATCATCTTCATCATCACCACCAGTACCACTTCCACCACCATCATCACCACCAACATCGCTGCCACAACCACTGCTGTGCGCCGTCACCAGTTGTCGTCAGTATTAGCAGCTGCAGCAGCAGAATCACAAACATCATTGTCGCCGTAATCGTCATCATCATCATCATTACCATTACTGTTATTGTTATATTAGTAATATGATAATTATCTCTTATTTATTTTTTTCTTCAGAAAAAAAACTTGGATACTCACTCCAGAATCGTTAAGTCCCTGCTGGTAGTGGTAGAAGCCTTTGCGGCAGTCGTTGGCAAGTTGTAGCGATCTGCTAAGGAAGTGTTTCCTAAACAGCGGGTACCACGTCTCTTGGATCTGTAAATAAAAGTTACAAATATATATAATACAAATTAATTCACAGTCATGACCAGTATAAGTAAAAATAATAAAAAATAATGTTCTCACAACATTTTCTCAAAAAAGTCTTACAAAAGATATCCAGGGTTTATTATTTGAATGTTCTCCAAGTTTTAATATACAGAGGTGGATTAATGAGGAGGTCCATTATCACAACATAATTATTGTCTCAAGTAGCCTTAAAGGGACTTAGTAACATTGTCCAAATCCTCAAAATCCAATTGGAGTTCTAGTGGTTCCCTCATTCCTTGTTATATTCATATTAACAATAAAATCATGGGACAGGTTTCATTTTTTCAAATTTCCCTTTCGTTACAAAGATATTTACGATTGAAGTGTTCAGATG
Source organism: Echinarachnius parma (assembly GCA_037951105.1). NCBI lineage: Eukaryota > Metazoa > Echinodermata > Echinoidea > Clypeasteroida > Echinarachniidae > Echinarachnius > Echinarachnius parma. The sequence continues at coordinate 156,218 of JBAMJV010004131.1, read as the reverse complement.
TTAAATTATCCACTGGACCACGAAAACCATGTACAAATGAATGCAATGAGTTAGTGAATATCACTTTGCATTTTTGCTCATTACTCGGCCATATAACGTCCATTCAACTTGAAATTTTCACAAAACACCCAGTGGACATATCAGATAACAACAATATACATTGCATCAACCACTCATCACTTTTTGCACATGTCAACAAAGTAACTAGATCCCTTTAAAATGTTAATTTCAAATGAGTAATCAACCTATTAAAAGAACATAAGAAACCCTTTGTGAAGTTGATTACATCGACATGGATTATTTTATCTTAGTATGAAATATGAATAAGTATGAGATCACTAATATTTTACAATATCTATCTCACATGCAGAATGGATTCCACGAATTGAAAATGTTCAACATAAAATCATACTGTTATTTTGTGGGTTTATTTTTCAATTTTGGCGGAAGGGCAAACCAAACAGAATAGGACTCTGTGAAATGAAAATTACTTTGTTATATCAGACATCTTCATACATAATGATAAAAACAAAAGGATATAAAGATCTGGGACCAGCAAAATTACCTACATGTAGTTATAGGGAGTTTTGTTTTATTAGAGCTCAGTATAACGAGGTTCCACTGTATATCTAATAACAGCCACTCACCAATTTGTTGTCTACATCTTGTCCCTTGGTCTGCAGGTTTTTCTTCACAGTCGTCTCCTCATCATCTGTCAAGTCAGGTTGGTGATTCTAAAAACAAATCATTCAAAGCAGTTTTTAAAAAAGGTTAAAGTCCTTCCCATGCCAATTTTGGCACATAAGGCGGCGCCAATCTCTGACTCATTAGCCCTAGGTCACACGTCTACTAAATGTAGCGAAAGGTACAGAAGGGGGCCAGTCCTCTGGTAACTCGTGTGATAAACTTTCTCTTCTCTATTCTGTAAATGTTGAGCGCCTGCATTTTACCAGAAACATCAATATCTACTGATCTACTTCATTATTTCTCCTTTTTTGTCTAAATAAAAATGACATTGAGAACATTAAAAGCAATTTGAACATATGTCTCTTAAAGTGTTAATTTGGAATATTAACAATCTAACAATCTAACAATCTTTTCATAAATTACAAATTATCGGTACAAATTTTATATTTTCTCTTTACTTTCCTGTTCTTGCTTCTAGCTAAAAAAATAAAATTAAAAAAGGAGTCGTGAGACAAAACATACTGACCCAATCTCACTGAAAACTAGTCAGTTCGGATGGAGTCGGCTCTGTGTGCCTTCAGATTTAGACAGTGGGATGGGCGAGTTGAAGCGGGTACCAGTTTATACTTACCCTTTCAGCTTGCAGAAGTTTTTCTAGCTCTTCTTTGGCAAGTCTTCTGTTGATCTGCAAGATAAAGAAAATGATAATTATTTTTAAATTATTTTAAAATATTTCACTCGTGCAATTATATTGCCCTCGGCCTGCGGCCTCGATGCAATATTAAATGCACTCGAGAAATGCAAAATGTATCATGTCTATTCTGGTATATTCAACTCCAAACCATGCACTATTTGTATATTATTACACATACAGGCTATTTTCCGATTCAATAAATCATGTATTTTGTTTCCGTCTCGGGTTTGTCAGTCATAGCATTCATTATTGTTATGATATTACCATCGTAACGTGTATTATGTAGCTCTACAAATGTGTATTTGCGAGTGCAATATCAGACGATATTACCCCTCCATGGAGCTGATATTCAATCCAGCGCGGAAGTGCGCAAATTCATACGCGCGTTTATTAATGACGCATGAATGGCTTTGCGCGTATCTAATTGTGACGTATGAATACGTTTACGCACCTCTGCTACAGTACGCGCAAATGGCCCTTCATGGGTTGAAAATGTTTAATCAGTAATTTGAGATTCAATGCATTGGTCGATCTTCTTCACTGACAAGACGGAGTAAGATGTATGTTTTTGTTTATTTATGTTTTGCTCTGGATAGTATGTATAATAATAATAATATTGACTGGCTTGTTCTTTCGTGATATATTAGAAATATTGCATTCGCTAGGATCATATTGCACTCGTCTTCGACTCGTGCAATATGATCCTAGCGAATGCAATATTTCTGATATACCACTCAAGGCCAGTCAATATTATATAAATATTTATCTATAATCATGTATACAATCAGCCTTGATCTCACCTCTTCTGGAGTGATGCTCTTCCAGTACATCCAGCGTTCCGTGGACCCAGGCCCAATCAGCTGCTGTATCTGTGCATCCGCTGGATGGACACAGATTGCAAAATTAAAATTAGAATTGCCATCAAGGCATTAAAAAATAAAAAATAATAATAATAATAATACAAATCATCATCATCATCACAATAACCATATATGCAAAGTACCACAGACTCATTAAGAATACACATAATCTCAATGCACCAAAACCCACAATTACTTGAAATCCTATTAGTTGAAATGTTACTTACTATCTTTTAGTCTCTGTTTAATCCAAGTTTCCATGAATTGTATCCTGACCCCATAGTTCATTACACTCAAATGAATTGCACATGATCTTAATGTACCAAAACCCACAAATACTCAAAGCCCATTGGTTGACACCAGACTTACTCTCTTTGAGTCTCTGTTTAATCATGGTCTCCACAAAGTTGATGGCCTGTCCCCACTGATCATGACCCCAAGTTACTCAGAAAAATGCATGTGATCTTAATGTACCAAACCCCACAATTACTCAAAGCCCATTGGTTGAAACAAGACTTACTCTCTTTGAGTCTCTGTTTGATCATGGTCTCCATGAAGTTGATGGCCTGTTCCCACTGTCTCCTATCAGGCACTGACCGGTCCTCGAGGGCATTCAGCTGGATCACTTTCTGCATTCGCAAATCAAGTAAATAAGGAAACAAATAATATTTAATTGAATAAATCATTCATATTGATGAACATTTTATACCATGGTGGCGGGGGAACTTGCACAGGAGGGACAACTTGGCCAGCTACATGCAAACATTTGAAGCGAACAGGATGCGAGGGATGGGGAACGCAAAATTATGTCTTTTCCGCCCAATAGTACTTGCATTGCTTCGGCAAAGCATATTAAAGAGTTTTTGTAATTGGGGACTATAGCCGTAAGAGTAGTGTCACTTCCATGAAACAGAAACTGAACTGGGAACCGCGAGGGATGGGGAACGCAAAATTATGTATTTTTCGCCCAATAGTACTTGCATTGCTTCGGCAAAGCATATTAAAGAGTTTTTGTAATTGGGGACTATAGCTGTAAGAGTAGTGTCACTTCCATGAAACAGAAACTGAACTGGGAACCGCTACAACAGCGACGCAAGATAAATCGCTTAACAACATTTTCCCCAAAACAACATAATAAAACAAAGCAGAAATACATAGCAAACAATTTCCAAGAGCTCTTTCCATTTGTTTATTCCTCTAATTGTTTTATTCAGCTCATCAAGGAATAGCAAACAACTCCCAGACAAGCCCCCACCTTTTGTTACAATTAATTCAAGCTCTGAAATGATTTTAACCAGATAACATCATCTACCAACTACAAGTCAAACTAATATTTGATCATTACTTTTTTATCTTCAACAGCAACAACCACAACTACTATAAATACAACTTGATACCTGCTTTCCCTATCAATTAAAGGTGCACCTGTAAAGTGTCAGATATTGGCCCAAAATGACACTTGAGACTTCAATCCTATACCAAAATCATTGTAAGATATGTCCGAATGATGTGTGGAAGTTTCATTGAAAAAGCACACTGCTTTCCTGGTTAAAAAAGCGAAAATTTGCTTCAGCTTTTACAACTTATTACAGTATGACGTTTATGACGTTTATAAACGCTCTTGAGCTGAATGATTATCAATGATAGATATCATCATACTAAAGGGGCATTTGAAAAAATCTAACCCTATTTTATTCTTCTCTTACCATAAGCCAAACAACACGGTAGAAGAGAAATGTGGAAGTTCAAATTAATTTTTGTGGAGTTCGACACTTTACAGGTGCACCTTTAATTTTACTTCTACAAGATCAAAGTTCTCACCAGATTATCAACAGCCCGTTCCATCCATTGATGCCTGTTGATGCTTTCTCCCTTTACGGCCTGTTTGAGCTCGTCAAAGATGGTGTCGTGGTCCTTTTTGCTCTTGCTCTTCTCAACCAACTTGGAGTACTCCTCAACCAGGGTGTTGCTGCCGACCTGAGAAGATGACAAGAAAACACACCTTATTCAGTTGTTATCCATTCATGATTACCCCAAAGAAATATTGTGAACTTGCAGTAATTCTTTGGATAAAAAATACAAATTGCAACAAATCCTTGTCTAACACTGAAACTTTAATAGCATATTTTACTTTGGTTCAAGAAATTTTTCCTAACTAATGATTTTAGATAATGGTTACTCTCCTATCCTTCAAAAACAAAACACAATCATCAATTTGACCCCACATTCAAATAATGTGCTATAAGAAGATATGATATGACCGACTGTGAAAGAATTCTTCTTGCACTGAATGATATATAAGTGCTTCGAGATAGACACACAAGTTTTGTTTTCAATTTAGGCCTCTGAACATTGATTATTTTAATTATGAAAGAGAAAAGAATTTTTGACAGAATGTATTAAACAGAGTTTCAAGTAAAAAAACAGAGAAATTTAGACCATGAAAAAATAATATTTACCTCAATGCTGGCTGTTGAGAGCATTTTCTCTGCCCATTCCCGTAGTTTGATGTCTACCGTTGTGTTGAATGTTCTAGATGTAGAAGAAAAGCAAAACAATATTTGTTTCACTCCAACCTTCTAAAAATGTGTTCATTACTTTATCATTTCTTATTCATTACTAGCTTTCAATGTTTTATCACATGATAGTCTCATGATACAACGTGGGTTTGAAATCTTTATATTATAACATATCTTGTTTAATATTAACTTGTGCATTTTGTATGTTTTATGCATCTTTGTAAATTGTACTCAATTGAACTACTTGGCTGTCATATGCAATTTTTTATGAGGCAATAAATAGACAAATGAACAAATAAATAAATGTTAAAAGAAGAAAGATAACATAGAAGTAAAACGGAAACATGTGTGTTCCCCAGAGTGATCTTACCCGGCATCAGGCGCTTGCGATGCTGGGAGGTAGATCCCTTCAAAGACGTGAGTGGACACACCTTCCCACAGCAGCTTGGAAAGTGTCTCTTCCCTGAAAGAAATTAACACAAAAACATAATGTAAACACATCTTCTTATGTATGGTTATAAAAATGTATCTTTCCTCCATCAAAGCATACACAAATACGTGTGTAGACACACCTTCCCACAGCAGTTTGGACAAAGTCTCTTCCCTGAAACATAGGAAACAGAGATTTGTTTGAACACATCTTCTTATTATCAAAAGCACCTTCCCAACATCTAATCATACACAAAGATGCGTGTGAACATACTTTCCCACTTCAGTTATAGACAGTCTCTCCCTGAGACAAGCAAGAGAATTGTGCGAAAATTTCTTTCTAATGCTGTATTAGGTTATAAAAAGTACCTTCCCAGCATATGATACACAAAGATGTGTGTGAACATACTTTCCCACTTCAGTTATAGACAGTCTCTCTCTGAGACAAGCAAGAGAATTGTGCAAACATTTCTTTCTAATGCTGTATTAGGTTATAAAAAGTATCTTCCCTGCATCAAATCATACACAAAGATGTGTGTGAACATACTTTCCCACTTCAGTTATAGACAGTCTCTCCCTGAGACAAGCAAGAGAATTGTGCAAACATTTCTTTCTAATGCTGTATTAGGTTATAAAAAGTATCTTCCCTGCATCAAATCATACACAAAGATGTGTGTGAACATACTTTCCCACTTCAGTTATAGACAGTCTCTCCCTGAGACAAGCAAGAGAATTGTGCAAACATTTCTTTCTAATGCTGTATTAGGTTATAAACAGTATCTTCCCTGCATCAAATCATACACTAAGATGTGTGTGCCCCCCGCCCCCCCCCCCCCCCCCAACAGCATTTTGGACAATGTCTCTTTCCTAAAAATGTATTCCTCGATATGCTTAGACACTGCTGCTCATTTAAAACTAGGTAAATAATGCTCTGAGCTGCACTTTGAGACTTAACTTCAATAAAGCGCTACATACAAATTGACAATTATTATTATTATTATCATCTGGAAGTATAAAATTTAGTTTGCATTTCTTTAAATCTGTTCACAAAAAAAGAGTTTAAACTCTTTCCTTGAAAACCATTACCAAATCAATTTTATCCTCAAGAATTTTCAAAATTGAGTCCTAGTGTCCTCTACTACGCAAACTTACCATTGCTTGGGTTTGATTTCATTCAGGTTCATCACCTCATCCAGCATCTCACTCTTGGCTCGATCATACAGTTCATCCTTGATGAGAAAGGGAGCAAACAGAGAAAAGTAACAAGTAAATTAAAGGGATACAGTAACTTTGTTGACATGTGCAAAAAGTTATTAATGGTTTTATATATAATGTGCATTTCCGTAATCTTATATGTCCGCCAAGTGATGTGTGAACATTTCATGTTAAATGGATGTTATATGGCCGAGTAATGAGCGAAAATGCAAAGTGATATCAGCTTACTTATTGCATTGACTTTGTACATAGTTATAACTTCCAGTGGATAATCAAAAGTCCAAACACTTCAATCATAAATATCTTTTTAACAAAAGGGGAAAAAAAAATATTGTTAAAAACCTGATCCATGCTCCTATTAGTATTATACGAATACAACAAGGTATGAGAGAACAACTTGAGTTCTAAGTAAGTTTTGTAGATTTCGACAATGTTACTAGATCTCTTTAACTTGTTCACTGCTAGATTTTGCAATCCCCGTGGAGTAATAAAGGGCTCGCTAGGCTCCCATAGGCAATGGATTATTGAAAAGATATAGCGGGTTCTGATTTGAAATATCTTGACATTTGATATAATAGAAAGTCAATGTGGTAAACAAATTATATTTTGTGTAATAAATGTAAGTCTGGAATAATTAATACAAATGTTATTTGAAATCTAAACCTTGTTCTGGCAGGAAACATTTTGTCACAGTTTTGCTTCAAATTTCTCAATCAGATTGATAAAGCTTTTATTATCAAGGGATTGTTTTTTGTTCAACAAGGTATGCACAATCACCCTGTCCAACTCCCATTACATGCGATAAATAATACAAACGTTAGGCCAAATCTAAGGCAAGTTCATTTATTTGGATTTATATAACTTTTGTTTATTAGCAAGGGATAATTTGTTTGTTTAGGTTTAATATGCACACTCACCCTGTCTAGCTCTCGTAACCTGGGAAAGTTATTCTTCCATTCCGTTTCCAGGTTGTACCTGGCAGCTGGAGAAGGGAACAACCATTCATATAAAGCATATTAAAACAAAGTTTTGTTCTATGGTTCACGTTTTGTTAATACTTTTCTACACTTCCCAGATTGTTTGGAAGAATGCCAATGGTACTAAAAAAAATGTCTTTCTCATTATAAATATTTATTTTTCACAATTGCCCCTAACCCTACCTGGCAGCTAGAGAAGGAAACAAAAATTCATGAAAAGTATTCAAACAAAGTTTTGTTCTATAGCTCAAACTCCTCTCTATTTTCACACTATGTATACTCTAATCTGCTTATATCTAAAGCGCTTAGAGGCTTGTTCACATTAACCCTAACCAGGCCGGGGGGGGGGGGGGTGGAATCCACCCCCCCCTCGACTTTTCGCGCGAGAATTCTGCAACGCGTGCAGGTATTGCCGCGCGACTTCATGAGTTTTTTCATTGAAGTCTTGTGCAACTTTTAAGACCAAATTTGTGACGACCGGGTATACCGTTCTAAAGTCACGTGACGTTTTGTAAGTGAGCGTCGGCCCGAAAATCTCAAAATTTTGTGATTTGTGTACAAATCCTATGGAAATTGATTTTTTCCTAGAATAGACAAAACCTTCATTATTTTTCATTCTAATCACTGCAATCATTTAATTTTGGGCTAAAAGTTGTTGAATAATGGTAAATAATTTATTCCATCGAAAAAAACAATAAAAAACAAAAGAAAAAAAACATAAGAAATTCCGAAAACAAAGAAATACATAAGGAAATTTTTGGCTGTCGCAATTTTTAATGTTGAAAACCTGTTAATTAGGTCATAAAGAATATTCATGCACAAAATTAGCATATTCTGAGCCATATTTAGTGATTTATAGACAAAAAGAGAATTTTTGCATAAATTTGCATAATTAATTAGAAATTGATTTTTTTCAAAAAAATAACATTGCAATCTTGTAGATTATGTCGCAAACTATCTGTGTGGCAAATTTCGTGCCGGCCGCGCGTTCGGTGGCCGAGATCCCAGGGGGGGGGTGGAATCCACCCCCCCCCCTGGCTATAGCATGGCCAAAATAACCCGGCCTGGTTAGGGTTAAGCACTATATAAATTTGTAATACTATTATTATTCTGTTTGATAGGGAATAAGTATTATTACATCAACATTTATTTTACATCATTCTTCTTCTTCTTCTTCACCTCCTTCCATTCTGAAGATTCTTGAAGTGTTTGGGTTGTGATGTGAGGGTTACTAATACAAGGTTTCTGATCTGCATGAGATGTGACTGTCACATACAAGAGACCACCAACCCATTAGTCAGGACTCGACACTAGCACTTGCCCTATTGCCCGGGGCAAGTATAATGTTATAAATGTGACCAGCTATAGCAAAAACCCAGCACTTGTCAGTAAAAATCAAAATGTAGCTTTTCATACCATTAGAAAGGCCTCATCTCAAGCTTTCATTTGATGCCTTGTTATAACAAATTGGTCAATTATTGGAGAAGATATGATTGTTTCAATTTTACATTCATAAGTCTTTTACACACATTATGTGAACTTAAAATGCCAATTTCTTCAATACATGAATTACCGACAAGTGCAGGGTTTTGCTATAGCCGGTCACAAATCGTCGCTGGGCTGTTAAAACCTCGTATTTCAAATTTTGGTTAAAATTACTTTTTTTGATAAATGTGAAGTTTAAGGTGTAATTCGTCTTCTAATAACCACATGAGTTTTTTTTTCTTTTTTCTAATAACCACAATTCATCTTTTTGAAAACCTCGTATCTCCTTTTAGGATTTAGTTCGAAAACCTCGTAACTCAATTTCCCGCCTTCCAAATTATTTTTCGTGCATTTCAACCATTTCATATCGAATTGATTATCAAACATAGTCTTAAGTTTAAATAACATAGCCTACACACATAATTTGTTAAAATAAGAATGTTTTTTCGCTCTCCTGAAAATTTTGTTTTTTGAGGTTTTAACAGCCCAGCGACGAAATGGTCTAGTTTGGTTGCCCAATGGAGCAACTAAACTTTCTGTTCAACTATGAGAGAAGAATGTTATTCCTTAATTGAAATCTCATCTAGAAACAAGAGAAATTTGCCAAACAGATCAAGCTACCTAGCACAATCAAGTTTTCTTCTTTTTTTTTGGTGCAAGTAAATTTTCTATTCTGGCAATTCGATTTTCTTTTCAGACAAGTGAAATTTAAAATGTCATAATTTTATTTGCCTGAATGGACAAGTTAAACAAGTTAGTGTGGAGACTTGCATTAGTGAACCAGTTTATCAATTTCAAATGGAATGTCCTGCATACCTCTGTAGACGTCGGCCTGTTGTTCGACGGATTCCCGCACCATCTTCCAGAAGCAGTCCGACACGGCGAAGCTCAGGTTCTGTGTGTTCAGCTGAGATGCTTTGAATACTCCCGACCTGAACAAAATTATGTGATATTCAATTTTTTTTAAAGCATGATCAGCTTTTATCAACATGCCACTTTCATCATCACCATAGCATACTTTTAGTGTATTTTATATTGTATAATATTTAAAATATGATTACATATTTAAAAGAATAAAAGAAACTTCAAGAATATATTAATTTTCATTCAAGTTTACATTGGAAAGGTTGTAAAGCTCATCAAACAGTTTGTAATTGGAAAAGCATTTTATAAGAAGTTACTATTAATATCCATTTGCGGTTGTTTAGGAAAATGTTGAGAAAACAATGAGAATATGTTTTCTGGGCAAATTTTAGGAGCATGTTGCCTAATATTAGCAACACCCATGAACAACTGCAAATGCTTACGAACACCTACAAATGTTAGGCGATCACTTTGTGATCATTGCAAATTGGTGGCGAATTGCTTTTGTAAACCCATTCGCCACTGTGCGAGAACAGCATAAACACATTAAATACAGGTATGATTAATCTGTTTCGGTATAACGTGCATTCACCATTGACCTCAGCTGAAGAATTTGGGGTACCAGACTTTAAAGGGTTAGTTGAACTTACTTGAAGAGGGCTGAATTCCTGAAGAACTGTTCTTCGTATTGCTTAATGCTATCAATGCTGTCGTTGGTATTACCTTCAAAGAGAACAAAGAAATGAATGAGATTAGTGTAGAAAGTAAATGTGCATACCGTCATTAAAAAGACATTTCCATACCTGCCAACATTTGAAAATGAAAAATCTTACTCTCATGTGAGCGAAGCACGCATCACGAGCGCGAAGCACGAAGTCCTTTGCGGCCGGGGTCCAGCTCTAGGGTTCTAGATGCTCTCTTGTGCTATCTTAGCCTTATTTTTAAACATATATGACCATGACCACACTGAATGAGCAATACTTCAATGATAAAGATCATGAATATTTTGGCTTAATGAGCTTTATGTATGTATGAGCTATATGTATGTGTGTATATATATGCACATGTATATTTACTTTTTGAAAAGAAAGAAAAAAAAGAAGAAAAAAAACGAAAAAAAAAAAAGGGTTTTTTTTTTTTTTTTTTTTCCGACTTAAAAATCGTACTCGTCCGATTTTTTCCCCTTTTTTGAGTAAAAAATCAGACTAAATACGACAAAATCGGACTGGTTGGCAGGTATGCATTTCTTGATTCTTGCTAGTAAAAAATATGGAAATATTGATGAAATAATGACGTACATTTCCATCTTTTCAGCTGAAAGTATTTGACATAGAACCACCAAAAATGTGATTCTAAATAATTAGAGAGTATATCTGAATATAATATGTATTTTTATGACAATACATACACAAACACTCTGAATTATTTCAGCATTGAAAGAACTTCAGGAAATAGACTCAGATTTTACCTTTGCCGGTAACCACAGCAAAATACCCCAGAGCCTTCATCGGAAACAGTCGCCCATCTAGAATCTGCTTTATCTGCAAATACACAAGAAATGAATACAGTAAGGCAAAGGTGTACACCATTTTTGACTGGGTGATACAAAATTGATATTTTGTTGATACAATTTAGAAAAATATCAAGTATGTAGGAGAGGTTGAGTTCCAAAAATACAGATTTGTGTTTGTTTCTGTGTTCAAAATGAAATTTAAAATTATACTTATAATTAAAATGTCATTTTATTCTAACTAGTCACGAGTATTCTTTCAAAGTTCCATTTGTTTTGTATTACTATTTATATTTTCCCTTATATTATCCATAAAGTTGGCTAGTGTTTGCACCATGTAAGAGGGAAGGGATTGGAGAGTCCTGAGAAGGACTGTTGGTATTCTTTCTTGGTATTCCTAAAAAGGACTGCGGTAGTCCTGGAAAGGACTGTTGTTATTCTTTCTTGGGCCTGTAGTTCTAAAAAGAACTACAGCGCAGGTACAAGTTATAATAGTAAGGAGGGGGATGGGTAGTATGATGGTCTGAACGTTTCAAACAGGGTGACTGTCCCATCATCAGGAGTGCATAATCTTTGTTTGTATTTGTGGCTGTATGGCCCGTGTGGAAAACGGTGTTTCAACCACTGACAGAGCGACACTACTGAAATAAAAACAAATAAATAAATAAATAAATAAATAAATAAATGTTAAAATGTTGAGAAAATCAACTCACCCTGTTCGGATTGAGATGATTTCTTTCTGCAAGATCAACTTTAGTCAGGACAAAAATGGTCCTCTTCCCCGTTGGGTCCACATCGTTGACGAGTTCTGTGACTATACTCCGCTCAGCATCTACTGCACCATCTAGTAGACAAACAAAACAGGAAATTGGAAAAAGTGGGGATGATAGTTTTGTTGAATGTGTGAAATATATTAAAAAGGGTTTGTTATTCATTTACAATATTTGTTTTCATAATTTAGGGTCCAGCAGGATAATGTTTCTCTTCCCCAACAGATCAAAGTCACTGACAAGTGTTATGACTTTTCTTTTGCACAGCATCTCTTGAATGAATTAGCGAAGGAAAACAAAACGATAACAGAAACATGGGAGTATATGCTTATGATTGAATAAAAAATAATTACCATGAGAAATTTTTTAAAATTTTGGTTGGTAGCAAAGTACATGTAGTCCTATTTCATTTCTGTCCGATAACACTGACCAGGTACACGAGTGTTTAGTGCATCATCTCCTTTTAAATGATTAACCTGCTCAGGACTGTTCCCAGAACTTCTTGGGCTTGCGGTCAATGAAGAATACAGGTTATAGCAACATCAATCAGTTCTGAACGGGTTAATGAATCTTAAGCAGCATAAATTGTGAACTTACCTTGTATACAGAGAATTATTGCGTTGGGGTTGCCCATGTAGTTGCCTATCAGTTTCTGGATCTCCTTCTTTGTGTCTGCAGCCATGCCAGTCGTAACAGTCTAGAAAGAAACGAGATATATATTAATTCATCAATTAATGAAATCAATTCATATTTACATCCAATCATCAATAATTTCATTCCTTCAATATTGCATGTAGATGTCTATTCATTGATTGATTGCTTGCTTACTTGATTGATTGATTGATTGATTGATTGATTGATTGATTGATCGATCGATCGATCAATCACTCGCTGCTCGATTGATTGATTGATTGATTGATCGATCGATCGATCGATTGCTGCTCGATTGATTGATTGATCGATCAAGATCGATTGATTGATTGATTGATTGATAGATCGATTGATTGATCGATTGATTTATTGATTGAAATACTTACGCTGATCATTCCAGGGAGATCAACTAGAATCATCCTCTGAATTCCAGGGCCACGCACACTTAGGGAAATCACCTAAGAAAAAAAACATTGATAATGAGACTGATGATCATAAACGGGACAATACATAAAGATGTACAATGTACATGTAAATATCTTTTTTCAACAAAATCACTTAAAGGGATCTAGTAACTTTGTTGACAAGTGCAAAAAGTGATGAGTGATTCATGAAATGTGTATTAGAGTGATCTGATATGTCCACAACGTAATGTGTGAAAATTTCACATTAAAGGGGACCACCAGGCAAAGGACAACACATTATTATATGTTTTGGTACCGTTTTGTGATATCAAATGGATACCCAACATTTTGCAAAGGGTTGTGTAATTCATAATCAAAGCAATTAATTTCCACCACTTACGGAACCACGGCTATCTCGTGGTTCCACACGGACCAGGCATTTGCGAGTGCGCCAATGCAATTCACGCGTACGTCAATAGAATCCCGGATGATTCATTCGCTCTGCATAGAGCGCCGCTGGCTCTGCTCGCATAATAGTCTGCGCATTCAGACCGCATGACCGCATGGCTGAGAATGGTGATGCGTTTTCCAATTATTTATTTTTTCTGAAAACATATTTTTGTGAACTTATTGAAGGAGTGGAATACTAAAGATGTTACCTTTCTATAAAAAGATTATTATTTTTGGGTCGTGGTACCCTTTAATTGGATGTTTTCGTGCCAAGAAATGAGCAAAAATTAGCCTTTTAAAAAAAATCAATGGAGTACTCCCATATCTAATTTTCATAAGACTGTTCATTCGAACAGTTACATTGTTATGCATTCCTTGCCTAATGATCTGAAGTACAACTTTTCAATTCACTTCTTCTTAACAAATACAACTCAATTAGCTAAATTTCACTGAGTGAGTATACATTAATTGTTGCTATGTCAAGTAACCTTAGGCAAGCTTTCAGGTAACAAGGAACAGTGTTATTTGTATGAATTAGTAAACAATCTTATGCCAATGGATAGGACCTACCTCTGTACTAATGGTGCGGCCATCCTGAACGCCCTCCTTCATGCGAATCTCAATCTCCTGCCGCAGAGCTTTCAGCTGTAAAGAGGTAAATCAAGGATATGTTAAATATTTGTACAGCTTGTTTTTTTTATGACACATACCTTCTTTCACCCTCCTTCATCATTATTCTAATAGTGACCTTTCCTCTAATATCCCTCCATTTTTTTTCTTTCTCCCCCCCCCCCTTCCTTCGCCCCCATCATCAAGGATATGTTAAATATTTTTTCAATCAAGAATATGTTTGATATTTGTACAGCTTAATTTTTGATGCCACATATGCTCTTTTGCCCTCCTTCATCATTATTTTAATAGTGACCTTTCGTCCACCATCCCTCCATCTTTTTTCTCTCCCCCCCCCCCCCCCCTCCCTCTTCATCCACTTCTTCTCCTCCTCCATCTTTCTTTTGTGACCCATACTCCCTCTTCCTCTACCTCTCTTTCTCCTTTTCTTCCTCCACCTCTTCGTCCTGATTTCATCTTCCTTTAGTCAAGCCTCCACACTAACTTTTTCCTTACTGACCCGTTTGGGCAAGTCAAATCATTACTTTTCCAGCTTTACTTGCCCAAACAGAAATTGTACTTGCCCACTAACGTATAGATGAGAATTAAACCAGAAGGAATTACATTATTCTTTCATGGTTGACCAATAATTTGGTTGCCCAATTTATGAAATTTTACTTGCCCCGGGCAATAGGGCAAGTGCTAATGTCGAGCCCTGGGACCTTCCTACATCATCCCATCCTCCTCTTTTCTCCCCTCGAATTCTTTGTATCATTATATCATTTTCTGCTGTACATACTTTTTTATCTGTAAAGGTAGAATAAATAAAAATAAAATATACAATTAAATCTCACCTCTGATTCCTTTGTGAGGTCAAACTCCCGACCACTGTCCTTGAACTGGGCAATGTGGTTGGGCCCCTCACTCAAGGTCACCTTGACTGGTGAACGGGTCATCATCTGACCAGCACCTCTGAAAAAAGGGCAGAAATATGAAGATTATATGAAGATAATATCCATAAAGCAATGCTCTAAATTATTACAGCGCTGCTGACCCAGGGCCACGAAAAATTAGCTATGGGCCACCAAAGTTCATTGATGCTAAATTCCACTGGCTCGAATGGGCACCCAAATATAACATAATTTGTATCAAATGTTTTTCTTTGATTTGGGAACAAACACCAGATTCAGGTTTTAAGTCACTAGAATTGATCTTGTTTTTACTTGCCCGACTGTGCCACAAGCCAAATAAGTTTATTTCTAGTATTTTATTAAGAATGGAAGCAAAATCATGGAGCTTTCAAACGACATTCCCCCATATGTAGTTTTTACTTCCTAAATTAGACATTTGTCCTAAAAATAGAGATGCACCAATAGAGATATATGTGCCTGAAAACATACCAAGGGTTTGACATTTGATACCAACGCCCTACTAGGCAGGCCTTTGGCACTTTTTGTGTTAAGGGAGGCGAGTTCGTTCAGTTAGGAGCGTGTCCGGCTCAGATGCCCGGGATCCCCGGTTCGAATCCAACCATCGGAAAATGCGTCTTTTATCACGCAATAAATTTGAGCTAACTCTCGTTATGTGTTATTGGCCTCCCCCGTGCTTCCTATGCAAGGAAAGGATTCACGGGAAACACTCCGTCCCTCAGATGGGACGATAAATGGAGGTCCGGTGTATGAGATAGTCAAACCTCAAGCACGCAAAGAACCTAGTCTACTTCTCGAAAAGAGTCTACTAGGGTATTAACCCAGTTGACTAGTTGACCTGCACATCACAAACTAGAATAACTACGATAATATTCAGAATATGAATCCTGCAGTTTAAAGGACCTAAAGAATACAACGCACTTTGGCACTTATTCCATAGTTGATGACTTGTAAAATAGATCTGCCAAAAAAAAATCCATGAAAATAAACACAGTAATGATTTAAGCCTAGTTTTCTGATGCCAAATCTCGCTTAGCAGCCAGTTTACGCCCCACCCACATTTAGGGTCCGGAATCGGCAGCGTGATCGACATGTGATTGACAATTCATTGGCTTACGTCATGACGCGTCATCTACAGAATTTATTTCATTAGTCCGTTTTTAGATGACGTCACATTTTGGCGATTTAAAAGGGGCGTTCCCAGGACAATTATATATTTACTAATTACCCCAATATGTATTGATTTCATGGGAAATGACTGCCAAATTCTTTTTCTTGAGGAAAAAATATGTATAGAGAGCCTAATTGTGAAAATTAGGCTCTCTATACGCTGTAGTTCCTTTAATAGGAATAAGAAAAAGAAACCGTCTCCTGGAGCCTGGTGGGTCCTTTATTAACCAGGGGTGTGAGAGCAACATTGAAAACAAATCGGAAAAAATCGGAAATGAAAAGTGTGCGAAGTCCCTTACCTTAGGCCGGGGTTCAAGGCTCGATGGTACGGTGTGCAGCGCTGCGGGTAGCACAGGCGCGCGTTCGTTCAGGTGAAATGCCATGCCGCAAGCTAAACCTCGCCGCTGAATGCACACGTGTGCGATTTCCGCATGTGCTAAATACGAAATTAGTACGTTGTACACTGTAGCACTCGATATGTCATCAAAAATATGCTAAACCATTGAGTGCTAATACTCAAAATAATCGGAAATTAAAAATAAGCGGAAAATGAAGATTGCTGTTTGAGGTAACAAGTCGGAATTCCGCGTTAAATCGGAGGTCTCACACCCCTGATTAACTCTATGGTGATTGCAAAAATTTGGTAGAGAACAAGTTAATCCTTGAAGAGTACATAAAGGAAGATTTAAATAAGAATGTGACTTGTTACCTTGGGAATATCCTGGCCTGAGCGATCATCTCTAGAACACTGGTCTTCCCTGCACTCTGGTCTCCTATAACCACAACCTGGCAAATGGTGAAAGATAAAAAAAGATATGCAATTATGTAATTCAAATATCTTATTTAAATATGACTGGCATATATTGAACTGTATGTTTGCATGTTAGTCTGTTTGTGTTTTTTCTTATTTGCTTGTTTGTTTGTTTATTTTTATGCATGCTCAATTTGCTTTGCTTCCTTGTTCTAAGAATGATATTTAAAGGGGACCACCAGGCAAAGAACAACACATTATTATATGTTTTGGTACCGTTTTGTGATATCAAATAGATACCCAACATTTTGCAAAGGGTTGTATAATTCATAAACAAAGCAATTCATTTCCACCACTTAAGGAACCACTACTATTTCCTGGTTCCATACGGGCCAACCATTTGCGAGTGCGCCAATGCTATTCACGCGTACGTTTGTAGACAATAGATTCCCGGGCGATTCGTTCGCTCTGCACACATTACTCTTCGCAATTCAGACCGCATGAACGCATGCTTTAAATGGTGATGCATGTTCCAATTTTTTTTTTTTTTCTGGAATCATATTTTTGTGAACTTGTTGATGGAATGGAATACTAAAGATGTTACCTTTCTTTTATAAGAATTTTTTTTTTTGGGTGGTGGTACCCTTTAACAAACCAATTTAACAAATACAATTTACTTCAAAGGACAATTGACACTATTTTTCATAATGCAACTGAATGGAACAAACATAACTCTTGATATTCTAGTAAGAGAAATATAGAGACTTATAGAGGGAGATTTATAAATGCATGAATATATATGTAGTAGTAGTAGACAAACTATTGTCATAATCATCATTATCAACATCATCATCATTACATCACCACCACCACCACCACCACCACCACAATCACCATCACCATCATCATCATCAATCATCATCTTTATCATCATCACCATCATCACCACATCATCATCATCATATCCATCATTCATTTTAATTTTGAATCTGTTATGGGGAGATATTTCTTCCTACTTACTCTCGGTAGATGGTCTTGCATGTGATAGGAAGAGTCGAAGTCTGAGAGTTCATCCAGTACCTCAGAGTACATATCGATCAGTGATTTCTGCATGATAGGCAAGAAAGAAAAGAGGTTAATGAAAACAAAAGGGGGTACAAAATTGATTTTAAGCAACTTAAGCCCGGCGCAGACAGAGCCGACTCGACCCGATCCGACTGGTTTCAATCAGGCTAGAGGTGGGCCCGGTCGGTCGGATCTGTTTCATCGTGTTGAATTGGCCCCAACTAGCATCCGACTGTCTTTCGACTGGCAAAATGTGTGTCGCAAGGCACTGAAAACTGAGCCGATCCGAATGAAAACCAGTCGAATCGGGTTGAGTCGGCTCTGTCTGCAGAGGGCTTTACAATACACACATCAGTATTCACTGCTATTTATTCTTCTTAATCATACACATTTACATAGCTTATTACTAGAGAGGAAAGTATAGAGGATAATTGAAAAGAAAAGGGGGTACAATTTGATTTCATGAAACTTTCTATTACATATATAATTATTAATTACAATTATTTTCTCTTAAACCATCATTGTTTTCATATCAGTTAAGGAGATTCATTAGTACTTCCATCAATAATTGCCCACTTAATTCTTAGTTGCATTAAACTAGGAGTCATTTTTTAAACAAAAGAGAGAAAATTAATAGTTTATGAGAATTAAATGTGTGCACACCATCCATCTTATACAATTACTGTACTTACAGCTGAACTTAGCACTGAGTTTCACTGGATCAGAGGAAGACGACTTACAAGCAGAGCTGCCAACTAGTACGGATTTTCCGTAATTGGTACGGAAATTGACGCCCATTACGGGAGTACGGAATTCCGCTTAAAAATTACGGGAAAAAAAAAAAAAAAAATTTTTTATTTTTTTTCTTTTTTTTTTTCTTTTTTCTTTTTCTTTTTCATTTCTTTTCCCCCGGATATATCCGATATCTGTCCGTTTTTTCAATTGGAATCAGCAGGGCAGTGCCATGTTAGTCGTTAGTCTACAAACCATTGTCAAGATGAAAGCCTTTGGATGTCTGTGACCTAAGATACAACCATTTCTACATTGTGACCACGACGTGATTGGCTCTACCAGTCTAATCTCCCTATCATTAATTCTCTTACCATTTGTTTATTTGTTTTGTTTATTTGTGATACATGTAAAATACCTTCACTTTAGCAATTTTTTTTTCTTTTTTCGGTTACCCGTTCTGCTTTAAACGTTTTTGCCGATGACGGTCGGTTAACCGTCGTGTAACCGTTTCACTAAACTTATAGTTCATAGAGCCGCGTAGGAAATTACTGATTTCGTCCCCAAATTACTGATTTTGAGCCTTGAGAGTACTGATTTCATGTTCTAGAGGTTGGCAGCTCTGCTTACAAGTATAAATATTGCAAAAGCTTGCATTCTTACATTATATACAGTTGAAGTGAACGTTTACCTTTTCCTTTCTGCCAAGAGCATTCTTGTCTCCTCTGATTAGCAGTGATTTCTTGAGTCGTTTATTCTCCTTGTCCAATCTATCAATTTCCCGCTGGTACCTCAACTGTAAGGAGGAAATAAAATTATAATTTCAAACAGATCGAAATTGACCAAAAATATTTAAAGTGATCCAGGTAAAGTGTCTAACTCCACAAAAAATACTTGGAGCTTCCTCGTTTCTCTTCTGCCTTGTTGTTTAGCTTATGGTAAGAGAAGAATAAACTAGGGTAAGATTTTGTCAAATGTCCCCTTAGTATGAAGATAATTATCATTGAAAATCATTATTTCAAAAGCGTTGATCAACGCTTTTCAAAAGAAGTAGAATTGTTGTAGCTAAACACGTCCCAGAACAGTCTTTGGTCCGAGCCTGCAGCTAGCACGCGTGGGAAACATTCAAGACGCTACTGAACTTTGATCCAAAGTGTGCAAATTCCACAAATTCTGTACAGTCTGTAAACATGCGGATATCGTCAACGGTTGATAACAAGTATAACTGCTACAAATCCATGACAGGCCATCAGTATTCGGTGATAAAATATGAACTCAATATTCGTTTTTTTCACTGGGTTAACAGTGTTCGTTTTCTTTCAAACTTTCACAAATCTTTCAATTGTATTTTACAATGATATTGATATAGGATTGAAGTCTCAAATGTCATTTTGTGCAATATCTGACACTTTACAGGTATCACTTTAATATAAATGAAAATGAACAAAGAAAAAAAAAGGTTTCCCCAGAATTCGAACCAGAGACCTCCAGATTGCTAGACCGGTGCTCTACTGATTGAACTAGATTTCACTCAAACAAACCAAAACTGAACTATCCCTTGAAAATCAACATCATTATCATCATTATCAAACATATTGTATTAATTTTTGCCAGCAAGACAATTCAGCACTTTTCTTGTAAATGTAATACCACCTATAAAAAGTAACGCACCATAAACAAAACAGCAGTTGGTTAAATTGAAAATAGGTTATTAGAAATATATTTAATAAATTAAAGTTTAATTAAAATTAGTATTTATTATACAAATTAGAGAAATATTTTTATTTCATTTGATCTTACCTGGGCTTCTAGAAATTCTTCCTTTATCCTCTCCAAATCGTCTCTTTCTCTCTGTGCTTGCTAAAATTTAAATAAAAACATTAAAACATATTGGGGTTTTTATTTTGCTTCAATCAGGAAAATAAAGACGTTTATTACCAATTTTCACCATTTACTCATACAGAGTAACAAAGTGTGACATCACAGCTATACATCGTCATGGGTAGTGGTTCAGGCGAGCCAGAAATGTGTGCCCTAGCGGTTGCTATGAAGGCAATCATTCAGCTCCAATGCACTACCAAAATCCCAAATGAAATGACAAGTTATTTAGATCTATGATATTGTTATAACTAAAGAATGTATTCAACTTTACATCTTCAGGACTTTGAGGTGGGGTGTCAACTTGAAATGAAAACTTGAACTAGTCAGAAGTTCCCTACTTGCAACAACATACACGCACATGCCTTTACTAGGTTCTTCTATGTGCTATATTAATGATGGAACTTATGATGGTTATCATCGTCATTATTTGTATTATTATTATAGGTCTAACTTAGGTTTAAAGGGATCTAGTAACTTTGTTGGCAAATAGTTGATAAAATGTGTAAATCAATGTGACCATTAACTGATGTGAAAATTCCATGGTAAATTAATGCCATATGACCAAGTTACGAGCGAAAATGCAAAGTGATATTCGCTAACTCATTGCACTGACTTACACAGTTACAGTTATAATTATCCACTGGATAGTTATAAATCTAAACAATTCAACCATACATATCTCTATAACGGAAGAGAAATTTGGAAAACCGAGCTGTTCCATGCTTCTATTGGTAATAGGAATACAATGAGGTATGTGAGAACAGCGATAGCTCCAATTAAGTTTTGAGGATTTTGACAATATTACTAGATCCCTTTAAGTTCAACTTGAAATCTTTGTGAGACACCCCCAGTTCTCACCTGAGCTGCTGCAGATGTTCCTGCTGATCCAGAGCCTTGAGCCTCGTCTGCTTTCAGGGAGGAAACAGTGGAGTTTTTTTTGCTATCAGAACCTGTGATGGGTTAACAAAGAAGTGAAAACGAATCAGTAAAAAATCTTAGGTTTGACCTATCAGTAATCAGCTGGGAGAAATCAGTACCAAAGAGTCAAAGTTTTTTATTTTTGTGGGGGGGGGGGGGGGGGGGGGGACTGACTCTAAAGAGAGAATGAAGAGAACCGGAGGGAGGATACAGGCTTGTTTTTAGTACCAAAAAAGTGGGGAGGGGGCTACACCTCAAGAACCACTCCTCCCCCCCCCCCCCCTGGCCCCCCCACCACCGATTTGGAGGTCCACCCAAAGCTAATGGAACAAGGGAGAGGTTCATTTTTATCCTCCTAAGAATCCTTTCCCCTCATCCCTCTCTCTTCCTTTTTGCCTCTCCGCAGAGCTGTATCTGGCTTATGTAAGTTGATAAGTTGAAATATCAGGGCTTGCTCTCAGCTGTTTCTCGGGTGCTATTGATCGCAAAGTTGGGGTTGATCGCAATACAGGAAAAAAGCGCACATGAGCCAATCAGATTTGCACATTTAAGTGCATTTTCTGACTGAAGATTAATCGCTACTCTTTATGCAACAACCCCCATAAATATTATTTGGCATTAAATTAAGCAGAGGCTATGACTCCCCACTGCAATAATTTATGAGTTGTCTACATGACATTGTATAACATTCTTATGTTACATGTTCTGGTACCTGAAAGACCACAAATCTGTACTGTTCCCACTGAATCTTGTGACCAATTTATATTTTTATTCTAATTACGGAAATTGTATTCTATTAGTTGGTATTTGCAAAGCTATGAGCTGCTGTGACGTTTTGCTTCAATGAAAATGGGATGATGTTGTGATTTTACACAAACTTATCATGTTTTGAAGACCTTTTATGGAATATTAGTGATTGAAAATTGTACTGTCCATCTTACAAATCAAGGGCAATAATAAGAATAATTTACCAATCACAAAGAGATACAATATTTGTATGTTTTCATTACTTGGCTAAACAAAAAATGTTCTAACAGTGGTGTTACAGCATCAAGTGAACCTCTGAAACTATTAATCACAAAAGTTAGAAATTATTTCATGCATATTTACAAAGTGAGGTAGGAAGGCTTTTCATCACATACAGTACACACAATATTCATATGTGTTCATAACATTGTACAAATATGATTTTCAGACAGTGATGTTACAGCACTATAAAGTGAACCTCTGCCATTGTGTTTCAAAGTGAGATGTTCCTGGAGATTTTGTATGACATGTACACACAATATTTATATATTTATTCAAACAATGATGTAAATACAGCACCTATTTTTAACTGACCCCTCTGCAAAGTTAGTTATTAGTTCATACACATGCCTGGATAAAGTAAAACAAACAACAGCATGAATTAAAGTGTGCTTTTCCATTGAAAATCAAAAATACAAAAAGTCATGATGCAGGAGAATTGCACAAAATACACACCTTCCAATAGAGTTTTTAACAGGGGTAAGGAACCACCCTCCCCTAAGCCAAGAATTTGGGGTTGGGGACCTGAAACGAAAAACAACAAAATAATAATGATAAAGACATAACACAGGGGACACAATAAATTTAAATTTAACAGAAAACCTTGTAAGGTTTTGTTAGAGTACTTCAAACTTGCAGACCCCATCTAGGAAGAGTTTAAAGAATTCATAATATTGAAACAAATGTGGAATATATGCGATATGAAATACTTGTATTTCTATGAATGATAGTGTAAGACCAGTAAAACTAAATGATTATATTATAAAGAAACTATGATTTAGAAAAACTCCACTTGAAAATCAAGAATGTTGGCTGCAAAGGCTGCAATGCAAAGTTGAAAATAAGGCTCTGAGCACCCTAAGCACCTTTTCGCCACTTCATCAGTTTTACTATTAAACAAATTTTTAACTATAGCTTGGCAAAATGATTTTGCCGATAATCATGGTTATAAAACTAATTTTGGAACAGAATCTTCCCCGGTTGAAGTCTTCAAAAGTTGCCCCTTTGAAACTCTATTGGATGGTGTGTCTCATAATAATTTCAAACATCATCACAAATATTTATACGGTTCAAGGCAAGTTTAAAGGGATAGTTGAGTTCTGGTAGAGAGAGTACAGTTTTAGTCAAACTGAATTTTAGTAACCAAAACCTGCACCATTACATTACAAACTAATAGTTATAACGCCACCGTGCTCAAAAGGAATACAAAATTACAAGCCACTAAGTAAAAAGCCTGTTATCATTTTTTTTAAAGAGCTGTTTAAACTAAAGAGGGCACTTTCAAAAAATGCATATATGTTTAAACCATTTTAAATGAAATATTGTGCATATGATGTCTTGTTGATATAGTGATTAGATAGAGAGATAATCAACAACTATCTAAAAAGCTCTTTTGAACATTTTTGAAAAGAGGAAGCATTTTAAAACAAATTTTAACGGCTGGTTCAATATTATTGAATACTTGTGGGGCCCCACATTTATTACAAATGGTTATGTTTATGGATATTTCCGCCGTTTCTGAACCGATTTTTGATCAAATAAAGTTTATTCTGCCATTAAAATGGTACGCTCTTTCAAATTTGAAACTCAGTTTTTCATTATCTCACAAAAAAATTATTTTGTGTAGCGCCCTCTCTACCAAAACTCAACTATCCTTTTAAATGCAGAACAGATATATCAAATAATACAATAAAAGAAGAGAATGAACAGCAGGAGAAAGATAGGTTAAAAGCAAAATATTTTCAAATGAAACAAATAAAAATAATGATAATAATAAAAAAGCATGCATATAAAAAACACAATTATAAACTTCAAGGGTTTATGCATTATTGTCATAAAAAAAGCATCTTGGTAAACACAGAGAACTCACATGAAGAATTAATGGTCTGCATAATTTGTTTTCTGTTGATGATTTTAATGAAAAAGCACCTAACACACAGCTTTACACATCATAACGCACTACAAATTAGTGATTAATTTCTTTTTGAAATGCTATTTGAAACGGATATAATTGCTGCATGTAAATATTAATTTAAAATGAACAACTTTCATTTCACTGGAAGTAGCCTCTCCAAGTCACCCCGCTTTTACACACTTGTGTTATAAGTTGTCACCCTCAATTTACCCCTAATTGAATACCTTTCCTCTTTTCCATTGGCATAGATCCAGGTCAATGATACCTTTTGTTCATCAAGGGGAAATTATTAATAGATCATCCCCCCTGAACAAAGTCTCACTGCCAAATCTATGCCAGCGTTCTTTTCAATTCAATTCACCTTCTACAAATCTAGGCTTTCTCACAAAAGTAAATTGCAGCACAACAACAAAAGAAATCATAATTACCCTCTGGAAACTCAGGTACTAATCCCTTCACAGACTCTATCCTCCGCTTGAGCCATCCTTTCTCGGGGAGTTTGAGGAAGTTGGCGAGTCTTCCCACTTCGTGCGACACGTCGTGAAGCAACGATCCGTCGGGCGCGTACTCGCCGATCCAGCTCAGATCTGGCATTCTGTCCCTCCAGCTGTTGTATGTCTAGATCGAGCAAGTGATACAAATTTTGAAATATATAACAAAAATAATTGAAATCAGCAAAGAAAATCAGACTTCCCCGGGATATTTTATTTTCTTTGCTAGGTTTTATTTGTATTATATTTTCTGGTCACTTTCCCTATGTTTGAAATAAAAAGTAGCAATTAATAATAATTAGTTTAAATGTTTAATCGGGAAAGATTCTCCAGTGCGTTTGCACTGTTCTCCCAGAGGGCCCTGTGTATGATATCATTACTTCGGTCAGCAGATAGATACACACCTACAATCAACCCAGCATTTAAAATGCATTCTCTCCACTCCCTAGGGAGCATTCCACTACTATAATAGAAGTGCACACATGCTTTACAAACTGAGTTCCTACTGAGTACCCATTTTTACACCTGGGTAGAGATTTGTTTTGATTTTAATTTCATTCCATGTAAATCTGATTGATTTAATGAAAAACATCTAATAATAGTAATATGTTATTTGATTTGACTTTTTGCTTTTTTACTATAAAAACATTTACAAAAATACTAAAAGATAATAGATTAAACATTCCCCTAAAAAAATTTATTGAAGAAAGCTTTGTAGATATAATAGCAACATAATCAGACTGTTTAAGGTAACAAATTACCATTTTCATACTGGCTCCGCCAGCCACCGCAGACCCAATGACGATGTACCGAATCTTGAGGAACCTCGCAATCTTCGGCAATTGCGACATGGCTCTTGCGCTGGCCTCATCGACGCGGACCTTAGGCCTCAGCACGATGTAGACACGAGTGAAACCTGCATAGTTTGCTGCCAGTATTCTACTGAGCTCCGGGCGAGTAGGACTGAGCAACATAGGCTGAAGAGCTCCGGGCTTCGTAATCTGTTTGCCGGATTTTAAGCACTGTGTCCCGCTGCGACGTAGGTGCCGCCCTGCTGAGGGACTGAGAACAGGAACAGAAACATATGATTAATGATTAATCTGTTAGTGTTACCTCTTATTCTTAGATATTGTCATTCCCATCTAATACAGGGTCCACTTGGTCGGAATTCCCATCCATAGCACGTAGTCGTAGGGGGGGTTAACTTTGCAAAGCAAGCGGCAATCATATATTAATTATGTTAAGTTCTGAACTTGAACATGTTTGAGAAGTTGGGGTTGAATCAATCATTAGTTTCAAGCCAGCTAGTCTGCAGAAGTTCAATATTTATGTTCGACTTATCGATGACAGATTGACACTATCTTGGGAAATTTGGGGATTAAAATAGTAATACCCATTTATTGAAGTAAAAATATATTAACTTGCCATTCATAAAAAAAACGGGAACAAAATCATCGAAAAAGGTACCTTAAATGGTCGAAATATTACATGGTTATTACTTCTGCTTTTACTCCATAGATGTTACACGCCCAATTGTACCCAGTCCCACATGTATAAAATCATGTTATTATGTCTTCTTGCGTTGTCTTTCGCATAGGTGCACACTGGCACGTACACACACGGGAAACCCCCGGCGCATCGACTGCCAGCACACCGTACGAAAGATGGCAAAAATTCAGTAAATCGAAGGTTCTTTACTTCGACATATTTATAAGGAATTGCAAATTAATGTGAAGGCCAAACTCACCCAAATGTCCCTGACAACAGTCTCATCATTTTAAAGTAAAGGTGATGCGAATTTGCAGATAAGATACTTAATTTTGAGCAATAGAATGTGTGATTATGACTCAAAACAGCAAAATCCCGAGTGTGTTGGTCGTAGTCGACTAGTCTTCGCTCAGCGGTTTTAACCAATTTAGTCCCTCGATGTGCATATGGCTGTGTATTGTAACTTCAATGTGTAGGCCTACTCTATCTATCTATCGATCTATCTATCAATCTATTTATATATATATCTATCTATATATCCATCTTTATCTATCTAGCTATCTATCTATATATTATAGAAATTATAGAACTATTATAATAAAAAGTAATTTCAAATACCACTGGATTAGAAGCGTTTTTTTCGAGTTTGTTTTGTAGTTTGGCTAAATATTTCATCGACGTAGACTTTCTTAAGTTGTATTTATCCTCATTTATCTTTCTATATAATATATTTATCTATATATATATATCTAAATAAATATAACTTTACAAAGTCTTCGTTGATGAAATATATATATAAAGTCAACACTAAACAAACCAGAAAAAACGCTATAATTCCATGGTAAATTTATTTTATTCAATTAGGCCTACTTCTGAATAAGTACATGTAATTGAATAAACAAACTTACCATGGAATAATAGCGTTGTTACGAGTTTGTTTTGTTGACTTTAAATATATCTATCTAGATAAATATATATATATATATATATAGATAGAGAGATATATAGATAGATAGATAGATAGATAGATAGATAGATAGATAGATAGATAGATAGATAGATAGATAGATAGATAGATAGATAGATAGATAGATAGATAGATAGATAGATATATAGATAGATAGTTTACAAAGTTGGTCTGCGTCGGTGTAGTGATATAAACAAACAAAAGTTAATAAAGAACACCGTATATGAAAACATAGTTTTCCGAATTTTCGCCAATAGGGCTTCGTCAGGGTTTTTTAAAGAACTGATCTAAGAAAACAAAACTCAATTTAAATGTAGATAGATAGATATATATAATCTATATATTTATATATCTATCTACAATTTGTATCTACCTACCACATTGATATACAGTATTTTTATATCGATTATCGATGACCTATACCAACGTATACGTAATTTCCGTTCTATGTAAATTATGAGTTACCAAAACTGAGTTATAATTTTAAAGGGGTAGTACAGTTTGGGTGAGGCTGAGCTTTATATAGTAACCAAAACCTGCACAAACTGTAACTCCAACCTGCTCGAAAGGTATAGAAAATTACAAACGACTACTTAAAAAGCCTGTTATCATTCAAAAAGAGCCATTAAAACACAAAAGGGCGCTCTCTTTAAAAAAAGCATTGGTTTCAACCATTTTTCATTCAAAATTATGCATGTGATGTTTTGTTGAAATAATGATTAGATAGAGAGAGATAATCAACAACTATTTAAAAACCTCTTTTGAAAATTTTTGAAAAAGTGTAGGCATTTAAATTTTTTCGAATCATCGAATAAATCTGGGCCCCAGATTTATTCCGATCGGATATATTTATTGATATTTCAGCCGTTTCTGAACCGATTTTGATCAAATTAAGTTTATTCTGCCATTAAAATTATATTTTCTTTCACATTTTACACTCAGTTTTTCATTACCT
Source organism: Echinarachnius parma (assembly GCA_037951105.1). NCBI lineage: Eukaryota > Metazoa > Echinodermata > Echinoidea > Clypeasteroida > Echinarachniidae > Echinarachnius > Echinarachnius parma. Next base: position 127,809 of record JBAMJV010004131.1, on the reverse strand, counting down.
CACAAACAAATTATTTCGTGCAGCGCCCTCTATACCAAAACTGAACTATCCCTTTAACAACAAGAAAATGTATATTATTTTATTGTTCATACCAATCAGTAGCCAAAATTTGATGAATATCCTTATTCCAATTTCAATGCTTTTAAAAGTAACAAAGAGCTGGTTTGATCATGATTGCATTTTCTACAAATAGGAGTATTGACTGCACATAACATCACCTTACTCTAATTGATGAAAGACAAATTATGGTCTTGAGATGAAAAATACAAGCCCAATAAATATCTTCAATCAAATCCGGTTACAATCCCCGTAAACGTTTGCAATTTTGCGACGGCAGTGGGAATAGTCAAACTTGCAAGGAAGCTGAGGGGATATAATTATGAGAGTCGTATACAGCCTAGCTTTCGATCCTAGCAGAATCTTCGTCAGGGCACAAATGACAGTTACTACAGAAAAAACACAGAATATATACCAACATAAACACATGTATGGAAGGGGGGCTGGAAAGAGGAAAGGAGGCGGAGACACAAAACAATGAAAGCAACTGTGAGTGGGTGAGTGTCAGGACCCGGGGGGGGGGGGGGGGGGGGTACTCACGTATATTGGGTATACGGGGATGTGCCGCTGGGAAGGGTGACTTTTTCAAGAAAGATCCTTAGACATGGGTCCCCTTTTCAAGAAAGATCCTTAGACATGGGTCCCCTTTTCATCAAAAAAATCCTTAGACATGGGTCCCTTTTTTCAGATTTCCCGTTTTTTATACGGGATTTTTGGATTTGCCGATGTAAAATTGCAAAAATTTTCAAGCTCGCTACGCTCGCTAACTTAAAACCGCAAAATTTGCGGGAAATACACCCAAAACATGCGCCGCAGGCGAAAAAAAATCCTTAGGCATGGGTCCATTTTTCACAAAAAGACCCTTAGATGTGGGTATGGGTTTGGAGGTCCCAGCCGCACACCCCCGTCCGACTATAATCTGAGTACCCCCCCCCCCCCCCCGGGTGTCAGGACTGCTTGACCAATCAGGTAAAAACAGGCATGGGTGGGTCCTTCAGGTTACGATATAATTATCGTAACCTGAAGGCAAGCAAGGAATAAATATCTATATATTTTATGAAAAATACCAACGAATTGGCTCCACTAGGGCAACACTCCAGCAGGACTTAGCCCATAAAGTCACAATTAGTAAATGTCCAAGTAAGTATTAAAAAACAGGTTAGTAATTCCACACTCGTCATCAGCAGCCAGGGTGTGGTAAACAATAAATAGTATAGAAGACAATTTGTTTCAGAAGCAGATATACATGTATGTAAACGAATTATAACATCTGCTCCTGGACGGAGCCATCCATCCATATGGATGGATGGATGGATGGATGGATGGATGGATGGATGGATGGATGGATGGATGGATGGATGGATGGATGGATGGATGGATGGATGGATGGATGGATGGATGGATGGATGGATGGATGGATGGATATATATATAGATAGATAGATAGATAGATAGATAGATAGATATATAGATAGATAGATAGATAGATAGATAGATAGATAGATAGATAGATAGATAGATAGATAGATAGATAGATAGATAGATAGATAGATAGATAGATAGATAGATAGATAGATTGATAGATAGATTGATAGATAGATAGATAGATAGATATATAGATAGATAGATAGATAGATAGATAAATAGAGAGAGACAGACATACAGGCATACAATTACATACATACAGACAGACAGACAGACAGACATATAGATAGATAGATAGATAGATAGATATATATATAGATAGATATGTATATAGATAGATAGATAGATAGATAGATAGATAGATAGATAGATAGATAGATAGATAGATATATTTACATAGATTTCTAAATTGATATCAATAACGAGAACAGACATGTTCATAATGTTGTTAGTTATGATTTACATTTTCATACTACAAACAAATAAATGGGACCACCAGATGAGAGTACTAGTATAAGTTTTTCATGTATCAATATAATTATAATTGCATATCAACAATGGTTCTGATAATAGAGTTCCGCGATTATGTTGATTGATGGGAGGAATAGGCATCGGCCTAGTATAAGAATTAACCGACTGTGTTGCTGTTGTTATGTTATTTTTAATGGCAATAGGTTTACTTTTATAGTGGACTTCATACTCTACCGCAGCCGACCGTCGAGTCTCGCATCGGCCATGCACGTGCCGCTATAGAAAGGAGACAAGAGAGATTTATGCATTTAAAAACAATTTTTCACTAAGTATCCAATAGGTAGCGCGCCATCTCCACACCACCCTCCACACACCCCCATAAAGCAAAGAACTCTCCCCTTTCTCGCATGTTTTTTGACTCAGTTTCCTGTACTAAAAATACTAGGTAGATGCGATAGTGCACCAAATAAGGCGGCAGGTGCACGGAGCATGGGACAGTGCAGTGAGTGAATTGAAATGGGAAGACGTTTGTGAAGTACAGACGGGAACACTAAAGACGTGAAAGGAGGATAATAGGAGGGGCAAAGATGGCGCACCTTGGAGTACTGAAAGTGATGGAAATAGACATGGTTACCAAGTTGTTCGACGATTTAGCGAGGATTATCGGATTCCCCGTGACAGAAGTGCGATTCTATGCCACGATTCTCATGTGTAAGTATCCACTTTCACGTGTCTCCGTCACACACCCTCGATCGATCCGACATCCGTATCCCGTCCATTCATTCGCCTTCCCAGTCCGATATATGATATATATATGTTGGTGAAAATATGCCTCATATCAAATGATTATATTCGTGCCGTTGAGATTGAATACTACTCGAAATAAATTTGTATTAACTTTAGCTTCATGTTCTGATTGTGATCATATATGTTGATTTTATATTAATTATTTGTATGTAACTATATACAATTCAGATCAAATAATCATTTAAATGTGAAAGTGACTATACTCGTCTCTCTTGACTCGGCTCACTGCACCCCACACTCAGTGAGCCATATAATTATACATTAGACCCACTGTTCATTTTCATCTCCATCATCTTTTCGGATAAACCCAAGTCATAGATATATTATTCATATGTTTACTTCAGCTCATTGTCTTGGGAGTGTGAATTAATTGTTGTAAGTACTACTACTAGTACTAGTAAAATTCTACTTAGTAATTAGGTGTGAACTTGAACTCTAACAGGCTGCTCTTGTCATGTTTCCCAACCCCAGGCTATGTTACACATGTTATCATCCTCTTCATCTTACTTCTTTATATAATTCTCTTCCTCTATTATCATTTAACCTGTCACAATTTCCAGAATTCCTCATGTTTATTGTCTGCATGATCTTTCTCATCCCTCATTCTCTCCATCTACTGATTGAATCTTTTCTTCATTGTCTTCCTTCACAAACTGTTCCATTTCCATCTTCATTCTTCTTCATCTCTTCTTTTGTCTGATTGACAGTTTGACCTATTCAACATCTTTCTTTTTCGACTTTGTATTCCTCTTACTCATCTTCATTTCTTCCGCTTCCTTTTATGTCTTCTTCCTCCTCTTCATCTTCTTTATCTTCCCATGTGTGTCTCATCCTCTTATTCCCATCTTTCCATCTATCCTCATTTTTCTTTTTTAGAAGCACATACCCCTCCTCAACATCTCCTGTTTTAATCCATCTTACTCCTCCTCCTCCTCCTCCTCCTCTCCACCTCCTCCTCCACCTCCTCCTCCACCTCCTCCTCCACCTCCTCCTCCTCCTCTCTACCTCTTCCTCCTCTCCACCTTCTCCTCTCCACCTCCTCCTCCTCCTCCTCCTCTCCTCCTCCTCCTCCTTCTCCTCCTCTACTCCTCTCCACCTCCTCCTCCACCTCCTCCTCCACCTCCTCCTCCTCCTCTCTACCTCTTCCTCCTCTCCACCTTCTCCTCTCCACCTCCTCCTCCTCCTCCTCCTCCTCCTCTCCTCCTCCTCCTACTCCCCCTCCTACTCCTCCTCTCCACCTCCTCCTCTCCACCTCCTCCTCCTCTCCCCTCCTCCTCCTCCTCCTCCTCTCCATCACCTCCTCCTCCTCCTCCTCTCCACCTCCTCCTCCTCTCCACCTCCTCCTCCTCCTCCTCTCCACCTCCTCCTCCTCCTCCTCCTCCTCCTCCTCCTCCTCTATCTCCCCAACAGCCCAACCTCATCTTCATCCTCCTTCCTCCTCCTCCTGTTTTCACTTTCCTCTCTTCCTTATAATATTGTCCACTTTCACTTCATCATCCTTTTTAGCCTCTATCTATTCTTAATTTTCCTTCGACCTCAGTCTACTCCTTTTCTTTTGACCTTTCCTGAATTAAATATTTCATCCCCTTTCCCCCTTTTGCCCTTTTCCCCATTTCCAAATTAATCTTTAGATTCCTCTACTTTGGCTTCATTCCCCTTCTTTATTTGTGTTTATTCCCTCATCATCCTCTTCACCATCCCTTGTGTTTCTCATCCTATTACTGCCATCTTCCCCCCCCCCCTCTCCTCACTTTCCATTACTCGTACCCTTTCAAGATTACACTCTTCAGTCTTCCCTTTCATCCCCCTTTTTCTTTCTCCCCTTTCCTTTTCCACTTTCACCTCTGTTCCTTATCCTCTTTGTCTTCATTACTTTATTCTCTGCTTCTTCATTGTCCTTGATCTCTTCTTCCTCATTCATTTGTTCCCCTTTCCCTTTTTGTCTGAGCCATGTTCATGACAAAACCCTTCTTCATTGTGTCCTCTTTCTCCTCATTCTAGTCCTCTTTGTTCTGTTTTGTACCCTTCATCCTTTCATTCACATCTTTTCTCCACTTGGCCCATACAACTCATAATTGTCACCCCTTCCTTCATGTTAATCCTCGCCCCCTCTCAGATTTTCTTATTCTAGTGAATCTAGTCCTCAAAGTAATCATCTCAATAGATCTTCATCCTCTTCATTTTCTTTAAAGATATCTTGTTTACATCCCCATCCTCTTTATCATCCTTCCAGTTGTTACCTTTTTCTTCATCTTGCTCTTCCTCATCCTCTTCTTGTCTCTCCCCCTCCTCCTCCTCTTCACCCCCTCCCCATCTCCCCACCTCATCTACTCCCCTCTTCCTTTGACCAATTCCTCATCCTTTTCTTTTCTCTCCCCATGTACTTTTTGTCTCCTTGTTCCACTTCCTCATTTTGATTTTGTTCCACTTCCTCATTTTGATTTTGTATATATTTCCTCATTCTGTTGTTCCTTTTCCTCTTTCATTTTCTCTCTCGTCTTCTTACTATATTTTCTATCATGACTTTCTAAATTCTTGCTCCATTTTTCTTTCTCATAATCCTCCTCGTCTCTTGTCTAATTTTCCCTTTCTACCTTTCCATTCTTCTTGTTGTTGTTGATCTGTATCTTCCCTATTCTCTATTTCTCTTCATCTTTTTTTCACAGATCTTAATCAGTGCTCGAAATTAGCTTAGGCGCGCTGGCCCGGGGCCACTAAAACTTAGCTTCGGACCACCAAATTAAATTAATTATTGCCTATTATTTTCTTTGTTTGGGGCCACCAGATTTAGGTTTTGGGCCACTAGAAGTTGAGCAATATTGTTTTTACTTGCCCGATCAGGCCTTGAGGCAAAAAGATTAATTTCTAGCATTGGCTTGATCATCTGCTGTATCTTACTTCAAATGCATTGTCTGTTCCTGTTACTTCTTCTTCTCTCTCTATCTTTCCACTTCATCTTCCCATCTTCCTCCTCCACCTCCCTCACTTCCCCCCTTTTTTTATTTATTCCTCAATCCTAATCCATATCCTGTTATTTTTGTCCTGAAGTTATTTGTTTCCCTGTTCCTCTTCCATTATTATCCCTCTTTAACTTTGCTTAACCTGTTCCCTAATCAATTTTTTTCAATCTCCCTAGAGTTGGTATCATCTTCCTCCTTCTGTTTTTACATTCATCTTTTTAACCATCTTTTCTCTTTCTTTTCTGCACCCTTTCTTCCATCCCGCTTTTTTTCTTTCTTTCTTTCTTTTCCTTTTATCACCATCACAATATTTCTGCCATTCATGCCTTTTAGTCAATACCTGCAAAATCATGACTATTGTCACTATAATAGGTGGGGATAATGTCTGGAGGTTCGGGCAGAAAATTCATCAGGAACTTAAAGGGGACCACCAGGCAAAGAACAACAAATAAAATGTTTTGGTATCGTTTTGTGATATCAAATAGATACCCAACATTTTGCAAAGGGTTGTGTTACTAAAAAAGAAAGCAATTAATTACCACCACTTATGGAACCACTATTATTTCCTGGTTCCGGACGCGCCAAACATTTGGGAGTGCACCAATGCTATTCACGCGTACGTTTGGAGACAATAGAATCCCAGACGATTCGGTCGCTCTGGACATGTATGCAGACCCATGAATGCATGCTTTAGAATGTTGATGCGTTTTCCAATTTTTTTCTTCTTTTTTCTGGAAACATATTTGTATGAACTTGTCGATGGAATGGACTACTAAAGATGTTACCTTTCTAAAAAAATAAGAATATTATTTTTGGGTTGTGGTACCCTTTAAAGGGACTAAGTAACATTGTCCAAATCCTCGAAATACAATTGGAATTCTAGCGGTTCCCTCATACCTTGTTGTAATCGTATTAACATTACAATCATGGGACAGGTTTCGGTTTTTCAAATTTCCCTTTTGTTAAAAGTGTTCAGATGTTAAATAATCCAACGGATCGCGAAAACCGTGTACAAAGTGAGTGCAATGAGTATGTGAACATCACTTTACATTTTTGCTCATTACTCGGCCATATAACGTCCATTTTCACACAATACCCTGTGGACATATCGGATAACAACAATATATATTGTATCAACCATTCATCACTTTTTGCACATGTCAACAAAGTTACTATATCCCTTTAAGCAGTGTGGCTCATAATATGGGGAATTCAAGATGTCTAAAGAATAGATGCACTCTGACATGTCACAAGTTAATTTTGTAGACAACTTTTCATGGTACATAATGTCCTCCTTTCAATTTTATTCAAAGTCACAATTGTCCATTCCACAAACTAAGTCATGATATGTGACCGGCTATAGCAAAACCCTGCACTTGTCGGTAATTCATGTTTTGAAGAAATGGGTATTTTAAGTTCACAAAATGTGTGTAAAAGACTCATGATTTTAGAATTGAAACAATCATATCTTCGCCAATTAATGACCAGTTAATAACCCTAGGTTTTGCTATACCCGATCACATACGTTGATTGTAGAAAGGCAGTATTCTACAAAATAATATTTTGTATTCGGTTTTCAAAGAAAGGGGTTCCATTAATAAATGTACGTACTGGACCAGGAATATATGATTTGTATATCCGGCTTAGTGTAAAGTCAGGGATAAATCTTGGATTTAACAAGCTATCAAAACTAACATGATTGGCTATGTTGTCATTAATGACATTTAGAAAGATAAATGGTACAGACTACTTTGGTTTCAGTCTGGAAGGACAATGTACTTCAAATGGCATGGCAACCCATTGTCAATCAAAATAAGCACAGATATATATACATTTAATTGTTTTGCAGAACTTGTTACTTTCTGTTGGCAAAATTAATGCACAAAATGTAACCCTTTGAATAATTGTATCATTTTGTATGATGTATGCCATTGCTCAAAATTAGAACTGGCCCAGGGACACTTAAAATTAGCTTCGGGCCACCAAATTCCCTTATGCAAAATTCCACAAATAAGCAACCAAACATAACATAATTGTTATAAAATAAATTCATGTTTTTATTTGTTTGGGGCCATCAGAGACCAGATTCAGGTTTTGGGCCACTAGATGGTGAAAGAAACTTGTTTTTATTTTCCCCACTGACCATAATACACGGAAATGTATAAACTAATCAAAAGCATATAGAGTGGGTAGAACGGGCTAACTGGTAAAATAATGGAGTCAAAACAGCAAGCAGCAAATCAAACATACAGGAATCAAACAGGAACATATAGGGTAGAACGGAGGAGAACATAAACGATGTGTTGAGGCGATCAAGTCTGGGTATGCACTAATTTATTGAGGCCAACATTGGCAAATATATACACAAATAACAAAAGATAAAAATAAGCAATGGACTGACAGAAAACGTACCTATAACTAAAATAGACTAACCTTATTATTTAAAAGAACCAATGAGAGATAGGGGTGATGGTGGAATGTGACCAGAAGATGGTGAAGATGAGGAAAGGTAACCAAACATAATAGAAAAGGTATGCGTGGCATCCACATGTAGAGATAGTTAAAGGCAGAGAGAAAGAGAGAGAGAGAGAGAAACTATAGAGGCAGCCAGCAGGCCAGAAAGGAAACAATAGAATAGACAGTTCAGAGGACATGAATGAGATGATTGAAATAACAGAACAGATACCAACAGATGTTGATAGAGAAGAATGGGGTGACGGTGACAAAAGGGGATGAGCATAATGGAACAGAACTTGAACTAAATACCATGTCAAAATAACCACCTTACAATAGCATTGAACAATCAGAAAATCAGTGATGAACATATGATGACATAAATGGTACCCTGGGGTACCAAACGAAAATCCGCCATTTTGTTTAATTATTATTATTTTTTTTAGGGCTGTACTGGGGTATAGCGTGCATACAAGCGCGCGCTGCACTGCATGCACAACGCAATACGGTTGTACTTCGAGTGGACACAAGTTGGCGCTACACAACGCGGGATACCGGGGTACAACGGTACCCCGGGGTACTGTGTGTGTCATCATATAGACCCTGTACATGTATATCATTCCTGGAAATTCCTTTGAAGTTAAATGTACAGTGGATTTATAAATCAGATGGTGAATCACTGAATGTCATCTTGCAATAACCTTGCGCACAGTGAGAAATAAACACTGGCTCAGTGCTATTAAGTGTGCCACTGGCGTACTGGTGGGGGGTCATGGGGGGGCGCTTGACCCCCCAAATAAATTAAAATCATGGCTTTTATCTAATTCGATAAAAGTGATTGAAAGAAAAGAGTATTTCTTTAGACAAGAAAACTCAGATCTTACTTCATGTCAAGTCAAATTTCCTTCCCAAGTATGCACCAGATTGCATAATTTCAATTAAAACATTGCAAAAGCACCTTTACCGTGCACCAACCTACCATCACACCCTCCCATCACCCTTCCCCCTCTCGGTTATCGTTTCGCTCCCTCGGGAATCGGTCTTGTATACGTCTGGAATACAATGTTCATGTTTTGTCATAAAATAATGCTTTTGATGCACTGTTTGAACTGAATATGTCAATTTGCGAATATTATTTTGGGGGTGCATTTTTGTTTTTCTTCACGAATCAATCATAACCTCTTCTGGTTAAGAATCATGACGATGATGACGCACTAACGCACCCCGGGGGCGGGGGGGGGGGGGGGGGTACTCACGTATATTGGGTATACAGGGATGTGCCGCTGGGAAGGGTGACTTTTACAAGAAAGATCCTTAGACATGGTCCCATTTTCATTTTAAAAATCCTTAGACATGGGTCCCTTTTTATGCCTCCGCCAACGAAGTGGCCGGAGGCATTATGTTTTCGGGTTGTCCGTCCGTCCGTCCGTCCGTCCGTACGTACGTCCGTACGTACGTCCGTCCGTCCGTCCGTCCGTACGTACGTCCCGTTTTCGTTCTCGCGATATCTCAAGAACCAGTTGATGGATCAATTTCAAACTTGGTATGAGTGTACATATTGGGGTGACAATGATCTGATTAGATTTTAGGGGTCATGAGGTCAAAGGTCAAGGTCACAGGACTCAATATATATACAAAAATGCCTCGTTCTCGCGATATCTCAAAAACGGGTTGACGGATTAAATTCCAACTTGGTATTAATGTAGATATTGGGGTGGCAATGATCTGATTAGATTTTGGGGTTCATGAGGTCAAAGGTCAAGGTCACAGTACTCAATGTATGTGTAAAAAAGCCTTGTTCTTGCGATATCTCAAGAACCGGTTGACGGATCAATTTCAAACTTGGTATGAGTGTACATATCGGGGTGCCACTGATCTGATTAGATTTGGGGGGTCATATGCGGTCAAAGGTCAAGGTCACAGGACTCAATATGTATGCGAAAATGGCTTGTAATGGCAAAATTTCAAGAACTGAATGTCAGATTTCAATCAAACTCGGTACCTGAATGTATCATAAAGAGTCAACGTAGCCATAAAATGTTGGGGTCATGAGATTGAGGTCAAGGTCACGGGACTCATTATGCATGCAAAAAAGCTTGTAATGCCAAAATCTTAAGAACTAAATGTCAGATTTCAATCAAACTTGGTACCTGAATGTTTTTTAGGGAGCCATCAAAGATTAGGGTCATATGGTCAAGGTCACAGGACTCAAAATATATGAAAAATATTTGTAAAAATTAAATCAGTGCATGTTAATTTGGGCTTGATATTAAAATCGCGTGATAGCGGAGGCATAATTTTCGATTGCGCGCAATCGAAGATCCATCTAGTTTCATTTATTCCTTTCCCCTCTTTTCTCCCTCATTGTTCCGGGATTTTGGGATTTGCCGATGTGAAATTGCTAAAATTTTCAAGCTCGCTCCGCTCGCTCGCACAACCTCGGGTGTTATATAACGCCATATCATAAGTAATAAAACGAATATACCCATACAATATTGAAACAAATGACAATTTTCCGCTGAGAAATTGCTAAAATTTTCAAGCTCGCTCCGCTCGCTCGCATACATGATATTTCACAACCTCGGGTGTTTATATGTTACCCTTCATAACGCCATATTGTAAAAACGAAGATACCTATACAATAATATTGGAACAAAAAATGTTCCGATGTGAAATTGATAAAAATTTCAAGCTCGCATAAATGATATTTCACAACCTCGAGTGTTTATATATTACCATTCATAAGTAATAAAAACGAATATACCCATACAATAATATTGAAACAAATGGCAATTTTCTCGCTGTGAAATTGCTAAAATGTTTAATCTCGCTCCGCTCGCTCGCATTATTAATATTTATGCAAATTACCGCATCATAATTGAAGACTATTCACTGTTTTCAATCATTTGAAAAATTGAGAATTTCACCTCCGATATGCACCAGATAGCTCCATTCTATCCCTCAAATTTTTACACTTTCGCCCTCCCTAGGAAAATACCCTGGCGCCGCCCCTGTATTATGGTACAGTTCACTAATAATACAAAAATGTATCCAAAAAATGCAAAATGATTGGCCATTGGTATTATATTACAGCATAATAATATTTAAAGTTCGAAATCCTCAGACATGGGTCCATTTTTCACAAAAAATCCTTAGACATGGGTCCATTTTTCAAAAAAAAATCCATACACATAAGTACCTATTTACAGCAAAAGGACCCTTGGATGTGGGTAAGGGTTGGGATGTCTCAGCCGCACAACCCCGTCCGACTATAATCTGAGTACCCCCCCCCCCCCCGGACAACGCACATTATACTAAATGTCGTCAAGTCAGAATTTCCTTTCCAGGTACATGTATGGACCAGATTGCACAGTTTCAAGTCCAAAAATGCAAAAGCTCCCTACCGTGAGAGGGGGGGACACCCCCCTCCCACCCCCACCCCCCGCTCAGTCGCTTCGCTCCTTCGCAGTGGCGGATCTACGGGGGGGGGGGTGGGGGGGTTAGGGGGTTTAAACCCCTCCCCTTGGGCTGCCTAGTTAAATTTGTGATGTGGAAAACATCACTTACGGGGGGTCAAAATAGCAAAACAAAAAAAAATCGCCGCTTCGCGGCTCGTGGACGATGCTCTGCATCGTCATTGGTTCAAACCCCCCTTAGCAAAAAGACATCACTTACGGGGGTTCAAAATAGCAAAAAAATCGCCGCTTCGCGCCTCGTGGACGATGTCGGTGTCGGTGACGATGACGGTGTATTAACCGCTCCGGTGTATTAACCGCACCCCTAAAAAAAAAAAAAAAAAGTGCGGTTAATACGGTCGTGTATTAACCGCACCCCTTTTTTTTCTTCTTTTTTTTTTGAAAAAAGGTGCGGTTAATACACCAGCAAATACGGTAGTTATAAAAGGTATATTGGATTTCTTAATCAGATGGTGAATGCCAGTTCTGAATGTTGGAACATGTTCAGCCTGCCATATACACATCCTCATGCGTGACAATCTTAAATATTCTCTTAATTTATATATATTTAGCACGATGCACTTAAATTAAAGTTCCTTGCTAAGTTAGAATAGAGGCTCCACTTCATTTAGTTTTGTATACATACATAAGTTGTTAAATGTTTTTCTAATCTTGCACATGATCATGTATGTTTATTTTGTGTATATTTTGTGTATACTTGTAACTGTACTCCAAGTGAAATTTACTCAGTTAAGGCGAAAAAGCCAGTAGGTACATGTATATAACTGAACTAGTCTAGACGTAACCTATGAGTATGATACTTGTATTATTACAGATCCTGCTTATAGCTGTTGAAAGTTGTAACACAAATACTTTACTTCCTACTATCAATTTAACCTGTTGCTTCCGAAAATAAAAGCCCACATATCGACCCACAAAACGAGATTCTTTTCGCTGATACGAGCCAAGGCCTCCACAAAAAAGACCAGCGGCCGTGTGTGCGTGCAGAGAAATCGATTTTTACGAACGCGTGTCCGCTGGCTTGAGCTAGCAGAGCTCATTCTTGTGTCGTCTTCCACGCATGCGCTATTCATTATTTCCTTGGCACCAGAGAGCAAGGATCGGCGAGCTAGCTCGTCTCGTTATCGCAGTGCGCGATTACGTAATAAAATAGTAGTCATATCACAACATGCGATGTACACCCGTATGTCTGTAGACCGCCGTGAGCCCAGCGCTGCACTACCGGCCGCGCTGGGCCCGACAGTGCCAGTTCAATTTATATGGCAGTTCGAGTACTGATCATGACTGACGAATTGTTTATTTATCGACAATAAATAAATTACAGATCTCTGTCGATACCTCACATTCTCTCAACGTTATTGTTTACATAACACAATTCCACAATATAACAAATAACTTTTACAGAAGATTCCGGGAGAAGAAATGTATGCTTCTATACATTTCTACAGACTGTGTAATATGAAGTTTGTGCGTGGCATGTATGTTCATGTTTGTACTATAATGCACCTGCTATCATGAGGTATTGGTAATGTAGCATTTATAAACACGCTCGCTATAGAAAACAAAAGCTAGCAATGGGTGTTGAGGTCCATGCTAAGAACAAATGAAAATGTAAACAATTATCTATGAATCGACCGATATAAACAAAATAAAAAAATGTGTTACAATAATCAGATAAATTGATTAATAAATTTGTATCATATCGTTCGTACCCGATTCCTTCTACATGTACTTTATTTGGCTGCTAGTTATTCCGATCAATAACTAATATTTGTTTTCTTCTGTATCATTTTCAAAAGCGAGCAGTGCAACGATTTAGATTGTTTTCATTTGCTATTATGTTTGATAATTGGATAGTTCAGAAAACCCTTGAGAGTATTGGCTTCTTTCTTGCCAGTGTATGGGTTGGGAACGTAATTGTAAAGTCCTACCCGACTATTTGCCTGACAAGCAAAACAAAAAAAGGGAAGAAAATAGATATCATTTGATGTCCGAAAAACAGTTTTGTGTTTGTGTTTAGTTTAGTACAAATATGGTTTTGACAGAAAATAACGCCATTTTGCACTAAGACACGATTTTGCCCGAATATGACATGGTTTGCCTGAATTGTCATTATCAAAATTTCTGGGGGAGGGGAGGGGGGGGGGGGCTGGGGCTGTACCCCATCCCTGCTTTATATTTTCGCTTTATTTCGCTTTATAAGGGGTTCTCAAACAACCTATCGTAAACAAAAAGGCTTGATACATTTGCGGCTCTCATCCCTGGTGGGTACCTGGGAGGAATTAGTAGAAATTATTATTACAAATGCTTGTCGGCACTTTGTCTTGACAGCCGACACAAATATGATAATAATGGTAAAATTTTCAATGTTATGAAGCATATGTAGCAAATTATACGAACCATAAAATTAGCTATTATAGGGGGTATTGTATGTCAATACATTTTACGTGTGATTTTGTTCGGCACTATGCAGGGGGATTAAAAACAGGGCGGGCACTGCAGGAGAGATAAAAGAGCGGAGAGGGAGCTGGACAGACGTATTAGGCGTTGCGTGTGTGGTTGGGCGTCTATTGTTGGGCGTGACTCGATCTACAGAAATCCAGACACAAACAAAAGACATCCTGCTTCTAGCTCTAGATCATCATGTTGTTATTATGTTGTCGCGTTACCCGAAAAGAAAGAAAACACTTCTTCCAAGCGATTTTTTTTTTCGGCGTAAGTGTTTTGAAGTATTCAAAACTTTGCTTTAGATGGGCTAGATGTTGATAGAGACTGTGGTTGTATATCAATAGACAAAATACTGGGCGGGGGGCGCGTGGGTAGGCGTGTATTATTCCGAAGGAAGTAAAAGTTATATTGTCTGTTCCACATCAATCCAAACACAAAAGACTTGATCTTTTGATGCGCTACTTTGAAGCGTGTGTTCGTGAGAAAGAAATTATAAAACAGACTGAAACGTAAAAGTGGTTTGTATGCTTGTTGGAAGTTTGTAACCAAAACAAAATATTGGGTCTTCAACATCAATTCAAAGACGCTGTCATAAAAAGTGTTTTTGCGCAGCTTTACTTCAAAGCACTTTTTCACATTCTGAAAAAGACAAATAAACCCTTAGCAAAATAAGAAAATAAATCGCATGCAGAGGATACAGATGAGAAATAATGCAATTATATGAATCAGTATTTAGTAAAATACAAAATAATATTACTTATAGAGATTGCATAATTATAATTAGCATCGTCATCATCATCATCATCATCATCATCATCTGTACCATTTTAACCAAACATAATCGTCATCAATATCATCATCATCACGATAATTATTATCATCGTCATCATCATCATCGTCATCAATATCATATCATCACGATAATTATTATCATCGTCATCATCATCATCACGATAATTATTATCATCATCATCATCACGATAATTATTACCATCGTCATCATCATCAACCATTATCGTGTTCATCATCGTCATCATCCTCCCCATCATCAACATTATTGTGATCATCATCATCATCGTCATCAATATCATCATCATCACGATAATTATTATCATCGTCATCATCATCATCATAATTATTATCATCGTCATCATCATCGTCATCAATATCATATCATCACGATAATTATTATCATCGTCATCATCGTCGTTATCAATATCATATCATTACGATAATTATTATCGTCATCATCATCACAATAATTATTATCATCGTCATCATCATCATCATCGTCATCAATATCATATCATCACAATAATTATTATCATCGTCATCATCATCACAATAATTATTATCATCGTCATCAATATATCATCACGATAATTATTATCATTGTCATCATCATCATCGTCATCAATATCATATCATCACGATAATTATCGTCAACATCATCATCATGATCATCATCGTCATCAATATCATATCATCACAATAACTATTATCATCGTCATCAATATATCATCACGATAATTATCATTGTCATCATCATCATCATCCTCATCAATATCATATCATTACGATAATTATTATCATTGTCATCATCATCGTCATCAATATCATATCATCACGATAATTATTATCATTATCATCATCATCATCGTCATCAATATCATATCATCACGATAATTATTATCATCGTCATCATCATCACAATAATTATTATCATCACCATCATCATCATCATCATCGTCATCAATATCATATCATCGCGATATTTATTATCATCGTCATCATCATCATCATCATCATCGTCATCAATATCATATCATCACAATAATTATTATCATCGTCATCATCATGACAATAATTATTATCATCGTCATCATCATCATCGTCATCAATATCATATCATCACAATAATTATTATCATCGTTATCATCATCACAATAATTATTATCATCATCATCACAATAATTATTATCATCGTCATCATCATCAATATCATATCATCACAATAATTATTATCATCGTCATCAATATCATATCATCACGATAATTATTATCATCGTCATCATCATCATGATCATCATCGTCATCAATATCATATCACAATAATTATTATTATCGTCATCATCATCAACATCGTCATCAATATCATATCATCGTCATCATCATCATCATCATTGTCATCAATATCATATCACGATTATCATATCATCACGATAATTATTATCATCGTCATCATCATCACAATAATTATTATCATCGTCATCATCATCATCATCGTCATCAATTTCATATCATCACGATAATTATTATCATCGTCATTAATCATCGTTATAACAACTGTGGCGAAAGTCAAATTCAAAACTCAAAACAAACTAGATAAATCAAAGTTCCAGCTGACTAAGTTCACGCGATCGCTATTCATAAAAAGAATGTCTGACGTACGCATGCGGTGAATAACGGTATGATGAAGTACACGCGAGTGCAATGACAGTATATCAGTACATGTAATGGTAAAATCACTGCGTATGTAATCAATGCATATAAAATCGATCGTTAGTACAGTGGTATAATACGATCATACTATGAGAGTTACAGTACACTGGCAGCACATCTGAACGGTTACGGCTTCACAAAGGTGGTACACGCACAAAAGGTTGTATTAATGCTGTTAGGTAAACAAAAAATCCCGGCCCGTTCTCGGATCGTTAGAATTCTATATCGCTAACGAGATCTCGGATCGGATCGGATCTCGGAGAAAAAAAATATTGCAATTTGCTCTGAAAAAATGCAGCGTTGTAGACTCATCTTTCTTGTTTTATATGGCAAAAATATTAATAATAATGACGTTTCGAGGCATGTACATATCAATTTTTACGGAAAAATAATATTCAGATTATTCAGAGTTTCGCAAGAAAAGTATTTTTTCGATGGTTTGTTCGGCATCGCACCACACGTTTCACAGAAACTCAACCCGCCAATCGCGTGGAAAACCGCGCTTGTGAGCCACTGCCGGGCCACTGCCCTCAAAAATCGGCTATAAATTACCCTTTTAGGGAACCACACAATTCTGGTAATCTACTTACATGATAACATGGCATCTGAAAGCCGAACAGAATACAAAATAACCCCCCAAATCAAAGACAAAACTGCTGAATTATCGATATATTTCCAAAGAAAAAAATCGGATTACGGACGGCTAGGCCTCGAGAGAACTCCAATGAGTTAGCTAGCTATAGCTTGCATGCACATGCAACAAGTTATTAGGCGTTAATTTGGTCGTATTACTTTGCGTGTGTTATGGTGAACGTTTTTTCTTACGCGAGATCCATCCGCCGAAAATTGGGGAATTCCCGGCGGCGGATCTATATCTGCACACGCAATTATACAAGCAAACGGGAGCGGTGTAGTAATTTTTTATCGATATTTTGCGCAATTGTTTTCATTGTTTAGGGGCATATTTTTGTTTCCGCCCAGCTATCAAACGCCAAGAAATCATGTAAGTAGAATATCAGAACATTTTTAAATGTGCAAATGACAATAAAACGTATTCAGAGCCACATTTTGAATGCACTGGCTTATTAGCTCGATCATACAGACATCCAACAGACGTCTCCCCTCGAGTATCGGCGTAACTTTGATTGCACATCCGTCCACAACATCGTTCAAATGACTAGCAATTTCGCGCATCCTGTTCAATTTTCGACTGCAAAACGAACTGACGAACCATGAATTTCTCCAAAATAACCACTCATAAAGTAAACAATATTGATTTCCCCATTTCTTATTTAAATTACACTACTTAATGGACTGTCAAACATACACATGTTCAATTATCACTGGAGAAAATGGGTCGGCAAAATCTTCCGATATTTTCTACCGAGAAAAAATATTTCTCGGATCCGTCTCGGAATCGGCTCGGAAGCCATTACCGCCGGGATCTCGGATCGGATCCGGATCGGATAACAGCATTAGGTTGTATACAAATGTATTCTATAGCTCATAGTGAAGATCGCGGTACACGTACAATCTCAATAGGCATGGCGCGCACACACGGAAGATTTTGCTGCCCCTATTATTGTATTACGTATGTACGTGTAATGGGCATACTGCCTGTCCATGCGAAACGCAATTTCTCTAAATTTTGGCTGGTACATCGTACATTCACCGCTGTACGAAATTATGTCAAGATTGTAAGTAAAATTACGAACATTACATATGTTATATAGTTACCAATTGCTGTAGAACTTATGATACGTCACAAGTTTGAGATATTTCGATAGCTTACTTTATTAGCTTTCAGGTGATATAACACATTCAGTATGTCTCCATTCAGAATATAACTTTTTAGACGATAAAATAGTGTAATGAGGGTGGTATTCTCGGAACCGAATATAGTCGGGTCCCGGGTGTGAGTACGTGGCACGGGGCCCGTATTAACTCGGTTCCAGGAAGAAACGGGTTAAAGGGATAGTTGAGTTTTGGTAGAGAGGGCGCTAGACTTCTTATTTTTTTTGTGAGGTAATGAAAAACTGAGTGTAAAATTTGAAAGAGCATAATATTTAAATAATAAAATCATCTTTGTTTGATCAAAATCGATTCAGAGACAGCTGAAATATCCATAAATATAACAATTTGTAATAAACCTGGGGCCCCAGGTTTATTATCTAAGAATTTTAAACAAGCCGTAAAAAAATTCAAAAAAATGCTTCCTCTTTTCAAAAAGTTACAAAATAGGTATTTAAATAGTTGTTGGTTATTTCTCTATCTAATCACTATTTCAACAAAGCATCACATGCACAATATTTTATTCAAAATGGTTGAAACCGATGAGTGTTTAGATAGCGCCCTCTTACGTTTTAACGGCTCTTTTTGAATGATAACATGGTCTTTACTACGTCATTTGTAATTTTGTGTTCCTTTCTAGTTATAACTATTAGTTTGTAATGTAATGATGCAGGTTTTGGTTACTAAAATTCAGTTTCACCAAAACTGTACTCTCCTTACCAGAACTCAACTATCCCTTTAACATACATGTTGTGAACCCGTCTATTTGGGTTTATCGCACAGATTATCACGTTTTGCAGTACTACATATACCCTCCCTTGCCATAAGTATTGCAACATGGTGAAATTCGTTACATTTTTGGTAAATTACTTATCTATGTTGTAGTGGTGTTTTGTTCTAAATAATTGAACAGTGGCCGACATTTCGGTATAAATGGAAGGTGCACATTGTTCACTTTCTCATTCAAGGCCACTGAGTCCCTCATGCACAAACCATGGTTAAGACATCCGGGTGATCTAACGTGCAACGCCGACAAATCGTCGCCCTGAGGGAGGAGGGGGTTTCGGTGGCTCAGATTGCTGAACACTTTCAGGTATGCCGTCAAACGGTGTACAGAGTGTGTAAACGGCATAGGGAAACGGACAACGTTGACTAGCGACCAAGATCTGCCAGAGGTAGAAAGACCACACGTCTGGAAGATTGGTACCTTCTGCGTCAGGCTCGTACGACCCGATTCGAATCTGCAAAAACTTTGGCAGCTCACTGGAGCTACAGAGTTGATCGGCGAATCTCAAAGAGGACGACACAAAGACGTCTATACTTCCACAATCTTCATGCCCGCATTTCCAGGAGGAAGGTTCTCATATCTCGTGTCAATCGCCAGATACGCATCAGGTGGTCCTCCAGAGTGAGGGATTGGACGGTGTAGGACAATTGGAGTTACTTCCGGTCTTTTCCGACGAGAGTAGGTTTTGCATTTCTTCAAACGACGGAAGAGTAAGAGTCTGGCGTGAACCCAACACCTCATACGACCCAAGGAACCTGATCTACACTCAAATGAATGCAGTTTCAATCATGGTTTGGGGGTGTGTCGGCATCTATGGAGTCGGCGATCTTGTTGTCGTGTACGGGAACATGGATAACGCAAAAATATCGGGAGATTCTGGACTCTCACGTGTTTCCATCAATTGGTAACATCTTTGGCGACGCGCAGCATCCGTTCATTTTCTAGGATGACAACGCACCGGCGCACAGGGCTGCCCAGATGGACCAATGGTATGATGAAAATGGCGTCAACAGGGTGCAGTGGCCAGAACAATCACCAGATGCTAACCCGATAGAGAATCTGTGAGATGTCATCAAGAGAGCCCTCACCACGGACGGAGCAACCACCAGGGAGGGTTTGGTCGGCTCTATCTTCAGGGTCTGGGACAGCATCACCCAAGAAAGACTGCATGGTCTATACGGGACTCTACCAAGGAGGATGCGCGCCATTATCAGAATGCGCGGGTACCCAACAAAATACTAGAACTGCATGAACTTTACATGATAAATGACTCTTGACATGTTACTGAAATGTGCCTGATAATAAGAACTTAAATCATTTACTACAAATTAATCAAAACAGCACTTAGTTTCATGTCATACATTACCTCCTGTGTAATGCATGTGTCTATGTTGCAATACTTTTGGCACGGGAGGGTATATACTGTACATGCAGCTGCCCTGGAATTTTTATCCTGGATGAAAAAACAAAAGGGAAAATGACCTTTTAAAAATGACAGATGCACACGCTTTCTTCAACATATGGGAGCTAATTAGTGTATGGAGTTGCAGTGAACCATGCAGTTTAGGAGGCAGCTAGGGGCTGAGTAAATCAGGGAGAAAAAACATATTTATTTTTCGGGGGGCTACTTTCAAGCTTGCCTGCATGAAAATAACACTCTGAAATTTGTTTTGCATTGAACTCTATGCAAATTGGGGGCTTTTTTACATATACATGGGATGATTTTCGGGGGCTCTTTTTGGCATTTTGGGTGCGAATTCGCCCTGAGACCCCATGTATTTTGTTCACTGGAGAATTAAACAGGCTTGTTTATTAAAGGTACACTTGAGTATTGGTACTTCCCAAAATGCCCCATGATACTAAATTGGTTGGTTTTAATTCCATTTGAAGGTTCATTGAATAAAACATTTGAAATGAAAATCATTCCCTTGCGAATGCTCTCATAGTTGTAAAATTTGATTTCAAAATATTTCATTTATATATCGTCTAGCCAGACGATATCTTGACTTTTTAAAGAAAATACATAAAATGCTTTAAATACACTTCTTTCAAAACAATTCAAAAGAGGTTTTTACTTTTTAGATAGTTGTTGATGATATCTCTATTTTAAAGATCATTATTTGAACAAAACATCACATGCACAATTTTGTATGAAAAATGGTTGAAACCAATGATTTTTTAGAAAGCGCCCTCTTGAGTTGTAATGGCTATTTTTGAATGATAACCAGGTTGTAATTTTCTATACCTTTCGACCATGGTGGAGTTTAGTTTGTACTGTAATGGTGCAGGTTTTGGTTAATAAAATTCAGTTTGACCAAAACTCAACTATCCCTTTAAACAAGTGTTTATTATATCTTTGTTTTGGAATGCCAAATTCTGGTTTGGGGCAAGCATAATTTTGTAGGTTTCTATTCTTGATACTTGAGCGACCAGGGCTCATAGAACCTCGCTAATTCAGTATCATGCTAGTGGCTAACAATTTAACACATTGTTTTAGTTCCTAACTAGGTGTAATTTTATGGTGGGTACCTATAAAGGCTTACCCAGCTAACCCTAGTTGGGGGATAGAAAAACTGTTTGTTGCTCACTAATCTATTTGATTTGAAATACACTTAGCATGGAACTATTAAAGCTGATGTGGTTTTAACAATATGGGCCCAGGGGGTGTTTCACAGAGATCCTAAGTTGATCTTAGCACTAAGATGGTCTTAAATATTATAGAAAGCCTTTAGTGTCTTGAAACATTTTTGTAAAAGTTATGTTGAAATGCATAAAATGTTGATTCAAATCATATATATTTTCTAATTATCAAAGAGATTTCATGAATTTTATGTGAAGATTATGAATCTCTTTGATAATTAGAAAATAGATATGATTTGAATCAACATTTTATGCATTTCAACATAACTTTGATAAAACTGTTTCAAGACACTAAAGGCTTTCCATAATATTTAAGACCATCTTAGCGCTAAGATCAACTTAGGATCTTTGTGAAACACCCCCCAGGCCACCAGGGGAAAAACTTCAATTTGTAGCATTGTTGAAAAAGCTTGGGGACATTTTCAAGATGAAAACCTCAATTTTGTGCAAACAAAAGCTCTGTATAAAATTAAAAGTATGAAAACGTGCACAATTAAATCAGTATTATTTCTGGACCAAGTAATGTTTATAGCAAGATATAAATATAATTGAAAAACTCAAGAAGAAAATTAAAATGGAAAAACATTTGAAAGAAATCAAGATGAAAACTTTTAAACACAAAAAGTCTGTAAATTAACTAGTTTGAACAGCAATATTAAAGGTAACGTAGAGTATTGGTAATTTCCAAAGTGCCCCCCCCCAAATTAATTGTAACGGATTTGGTTGATTTCAATTCCATATGAAAGATCATCGAAAAAAACATGGGAAATAATAATAATTCCCATTCAAATGCTCTAATTGTTGTGAAATTTGCTTTCAAAATATTTATAAAAGTGATTGACGTCCAGCCATCACTTTTTAGAGAACGCTAGCGCGAGGCGCAAGCGTTCTAGGTCCTCCGATGCGAAAGGCGAACGGCGCTTGCGATACACATGAATATGCACGGTAACTATTACTGCGCATTACAGTCTCGTATTAGGAGGACCTAGAACGCTAGCGCTTCTCTCTAAAGTTAATTTACTACACTTGAGTTGTAACGGCTCTTTTAAAATCATAACAGGGTTCTACTTTGTCGTTTGTAATTGTGTATACTTTTCGAGCATGGTGAAGTTATAACTATTAGTTTGTACCGTAATCGTGCAGGTTTTGGTTACTAAAGTTAAGTTTGACCAATACTCAACGTTACCTTTAACTGTATATTTATAACGTTTGCACATCTATCAGCAGACCCTGGTGGCGCACAATTATCATTATTACCCCTGGTCAAATGTAAGAAAATATTCAAAATTATTTATTTATTTCCTGATAAACCTCTGTAATGTCTCCCCTCAAGTCCCGTATTCTTTGAAATGCCAAGGGCATCCAATTAGATTGAACAATATTGAGTTAACTTCTTTGATAGCTTGGGAAAGCTGGACTTCTGGAGGATATAATTTTATATTAATTTATTATTAAACTGTTCCCTACTAAATTTTGCAATCCCCATATGGCTAATACGGGACCAACCAGGCTCCTGTAGACAAGGGGTTAAATGTCCAGTACAACCAATTAAATATTGATTAGTTTTGACTATGTAGTTTACTTTAATATCTTGGGCTTTCTAGAGATTTAGACATCATATTAAATGTCCAGCACAGCCAATTGAATATTGATTTTGTGCTTGCCAAATACCTTGAGATGATATCTTTATCTACTTACGATATTTAGCTGCAGATTAGGAACTCTGTATATTATACATTTTCCAGCACAATCATATAACTATTGATTTCAAACGTTAAATATTTACTTATCTAGAAATTTTATCCAAAGAACCATTAGAATTGCTGAATCCTCCATGATGACATATTTATATAATATTGACTGGCCTTGAGGGGGATACGACATAATACTGCCTGAACTAGATTCATATTGCCCGAGTCGAAGACGAGGGCAATATGGATCCTAGTGAAGGCAATATATGTCGTATCCCCCGAAAGAGCCAGTCAATATCATTATTATTACCCATATCAGACATCTTGAGCAGTAACGGAAATTAGTAAAATGTAACTTTGTATTTAAACATACCAAAACCAAGTCTCTGCTTGATAAAAAATGTCACAAGTACGGCTGCGGCTTGTTTCGTGTACACACCAATGGCAAATCACTATCGTGAGATTTTTCCCGCGGGGCAGTTCACTTTGTAAAATTTCGACTACGAGTGCCCGGATGTCATATTCCCCTCTTTTTTAACACGTAAATCCCATAGACTTTTGTGAAAGAGGGGAATATGGGAAATATTCCCCTATTTCACCTGCTGGCACTTGAAATGAGGGGAATATGATTTTGTAAAACCACAGCTCAGATGTCTGATATGGGTAATAATTATGTTTATCTTATAAATACAATGGTTAGTTTTAGAGAATAACGTTGAAGAGAGCTAACAAAATTTTTTTACAAGACTCCAAAACTTAACCCGTTAAGGACTGGTCCCAAAAATACTTGAGCTAGAGTCTATGGAGAATGCATTTCATAGCAAAATAAGTCAGTCTTCACTGTTCAATGGGTTAAAACATTTTCATTATCTCCAAAGCACGAAAAGTGACTTAGCGTCTGTCTCTTTCTCAACGGATGATAATTATGATTCCATAATAATCCATAAACTCAGATTCTCACGTCTTGATGGCAGCCTTGGAATACCTGAACATTCTGTAGCCTTGGATATCATAGCCATATTGATTTTGAGCGAAATAGCGAATGAAGATAGCTTCACAGGATATCTCTATAATATTTAGCCAGGGCTCCACACTTACCTTTTTTGTCAGTGTCCCGGTCGGGCCAGTGAAATAATTTCTTCCCTTTATATTCTGATGGCACGAAAGACAATTTTACTGGCCCCAAAATTGTTTTCATGAGGACACTTTTTACTATTTAAAAATATCACCAACTTAATCAAACCTGTGATTATAGATGAAGCATGCATGACATGGAAGAAATAAAGATTTTTCTAATTTTTTCAATGTCGGGTTCAAAATCTGCTTGCCCGATCGGGCCACCAAAATATGACTTAAATTATACATTTCTGCTGGCCGAAGTGTGATTTTACTGGCAGCGGGCCAGTGCGAGTGTCGAGCCCTTACTATAGGATCGGGGTGAAATGACATGGTGAGAGTGAGAAGGGTGTTATAAGTTGATTTTTGGTTTAAATTGAGGTATAGGCATACCACCATGCAGTAGCATACCCAGGATTTTTTCAAGGGGGGGTTATTTCGACATTTTTGACACCGAGACCAGGTCCAGTCCCAAATTTTCTAGGCCAAGACCACCTATTGGTTCAGAATCCTGTAAGCAGGGGGGGGGGGGGGGGGGGGTAGTCGTAAAAAATGTTTCGACTTTTTTGAGGCCGAGACTGGGGTTCTTCGCACTTTTCGAATCCGAGACCGCTTAAATGGGGTCTTTGAAACCCCCCAAAACAGTCATTTTTTGGTCAAAGGGGGGGGGGGGGGGGTTGAACCCCCAACCCCCCCCCCCCCCCCCCCCCCCCGAGTACGCCTATGCCACCATGTATGCGATCCTGATGACATATTTTTAGACGACTGGTTAATTTTGTGAATACATTTTTTAAGAGAGCTAAATTAGTTTTGTACAAGACTCCGGCCAGACTTTATAAAACATGATCATTATCTCCAAAGCACGAAAAGTGACCTAGCGTCCTTCTCTTTCTCAAAGGATGATAATTATGATTCCATAATCCATATACACTCAGATTCTCACAACTTGATGGCATCATGGCAGCCTTGAAATACCTGAGCATTCTGTAGCCTTGGATATCATAGCCGTTTAGATATTGATTTTGAGCGAATGAAGACAGCTTTATAGGAAATTTATCTCTATAATATTTAGCCATAGATGTCCGAAGCAACCTTCCGATATGTACCATCCTATGTGTGAATAGTATCTACAGTGAAAAAAATACATTGGTGCTCAGGGAAAATTAGCCCCCCAAAATCATAAAAGAGCCCCCCAAAATAGAGTTCAATGCAAAACAAATTTTAGAGTGCTATTTTCATGCAAGCTTGAAAAGTAGCCCATTAAAAATGAATTCAAAATATTTTTTTTTCACGTATATTATAGATCCAAAATTATTCACTGACATATAATATATGCAACTGAAAGAGGATTTACTGTTATTAGTCCATTCCACCAACAAAACAGTACAAATAAATATTGCTTAGAAAGCATATCAGATGTTCAAGTGTGAATATGTGTGTATATTTTTAATACACTTCAAATTTGTTGTACTCTATATTGGGTCGTCGAGGAAATAAACTTTCTATTTTCATTTTCAGTTTCAATTTAAAGTCATATTGTTATATTATTGTGTGTTCATGGGTATGCGGAAGAGAGTGTTATCTTTTGTAGATAAAGGACAAAATTGAAATTCACTTTTTCGGGGCTTTTTTCAAGCTCGCCTGTATAATTGAAAAGACTACCTCTAAAATGTGTTTTGCATAAAAAAAACTCTCTGCAAATTTACGGGGGGGGGCTCTTTTATGATTTTTCGGGGGCTATTTTAGCATTTTGTGGGCTAAATCGCCCTGCGTATTGTTTTCGCTGTTGTCTAGGAACGAAAGAGGATTACATTCCCATGACCATAGAGAGAATTTATATTTTAAATTGGGCTTTTCGGGGCCATTTTTGCGTGTCCGCGACTAAATCGCCCAGAGTGTATTTTTTCCCCTCATCTTGTATAGAATCTGCATTTATTTTGTATACAGAATGAAATATGGTGAACATTTTTACATTAAAAAAAATCGTTGATGGGTAGAATGGCTATAGCCAATAGTATACAGATTTATTGAAGAAAAAAACAGTATTTCCTCCTTAGGCAATAGCAAAGAATAGGAAACGTATATATATCAAGGGGGTCAGTGGTGTAGCGTGGTCAAACTGATTGGAGGGGGGGGGGGGGGGTGTGGGGGGTTGTGCACACAAACTATTGAGGGCACACCTTATGTTTTTCTTTGACATAAAAAAAAGAAAGTATTTCCTTCTTAGGCAATAGCAAAGCATAGGAAACGTATATATCAAGGGGGTCAGTGGTGGTCAGTGGTGTAGCGTGGTCAAACTGATTGTGGGGGGGGGGGGGGTTGTGCACACAAACTATTGAGGGCACACCTTATGTTTTTCTTTGACATTAAAAAAAAAGTATTTCCTCCTTAGGCAATAGCAAAGCATGGGAAACGTATATATATCAAGGGGGTCAGTGGTGTAGCGTGGTCAAACTGATTGGGGGGGGGGGGGTTGTGCACACAAACTATTCGGGGGCACGCCTTATGTTTTTGTTCATAAAAAATAAATGTTCCCCTTATAAATTTGTTTATTGTTTTTTTCTTCAAATTATTGGGCACAGCCCCCTACACCCCCCCCCCCCCCCAGGAACCCTCCAATATACAGTGTACCGTACATAATATCATACCGTCCTATGTCATTGGTATGTACTTGTAAATTGTAATAATGTATGTACTGTATGTAAGCCAATACGGAAAGAATAGATGACAGTCTTTATGCCCAAGGAATACTCCTAATAATACAGAAGAGTGACATGTAAATTGCAATTTATCTTAAGAAATGTTTATGCCCAAGGAATACTAACTAATAGTAATATAGAAGAATGGCTTGTAAATTGTAATTTATCTCAGAGTTGTCCAACTAGTCCCCACTCATGCACGTACGTGTACAGTAAAAAAGATGCGCCCTAATGGAGTTCAATCCCAGGTCACGCCAATTTGTCTGGCGCAATATTGCTTGGGGGATTGGGAGGGATTGACACTATGTCCAGTGAAGCCCTCAAACCTCAATTTCCGACTGAGCATAAATTGCCAGCCAGACCAGGTGTATGGGTATGAAGCGCGCATAATTTCCAAGTGTTGCCAATTTGCAAAGGGTGTTTATATGTCCCATATGAGATTTTCTTCCAATCCTTAATAATATTTGGAGTAAAATGCTCTTGAATCAGACCCTACAGCCTATTAAGGAGGACCCTTGATTACTAAAAAAAAGTGAACTAGTTGCGAGCTAGACAGGTGGATGTATGAAGCAAGCCTAATTTCTAAGTGTTGCCAATTTGCCAACAGCAGAATCCTTTATTCACGGCTCGACACTAGCACTTGCCCGCTTGCCCTGGTTCAAGTAAAATTTGATACATGTCAGGCAAGCAAAATTTCATGAATAGTCTAGTTTGCTTGCCCCATCAGGCAATTATCTTAAATTGCTCTTCAGCTGCAAGAGTAGAAATTAGGATGTAATTCCTTACATGTAAATCTCATTTAGAAGTAAGCTGGCAAGTACATTTTCTGTTTGGGCAAGTAAAATTTGAACATTTATGATTTGACTTGACCAAATAGGCTAGTAGAGAAAAAAAGTTAGTGTGGAGGCTTGCTTTATGAGTAAAATTCTCTTTTTTGATTGAATGCGGGACATTGATATTTCTGAGCAGAGCACAATTTGCCAGGCAGACAGGTGCATGCATGAAGTATGCATAATTTCACAGTGTTGCCAATTTGCAAAGTGTAAATTTCCCAAATTTGTTATTCTCCATTGCCATGTTTATTGTTTTGAATATTTGTCAGGAGTATACTACGTAAAATGCTCCTTTTTATTTTTTTTTTATTGAATCAGGCTCTGCAGGACATTGATATTTCAAGCACAGGCAGACAGGTGCATGTATGAAGTATGGATAATTTCCAATTGTTGCCAATTTGCAAAGGGTGTGTGTCCCGTATTTAGCAATCTTCCATACTGTGTATTTTTCAAATACATTTGTCAGGAGTAATGTGCTTTGCATTTATAGGCCTATCAGAGTGTTGCCAATTTGCCAAGGGTATATTTCCCATATATCGCACATTTGTGCACTTTAGAGTTTAGAAGGATCACAGATCATAATTATCGTGGCACAGTGGGAATCCATATACCAGGAAGGACAGGGTTAACTAATTTAATATGTGTATGTCTGTACCCTTACGCACAAGACATCAGGTAGCTCGGTAAAGTGTCTAACTCCACGAAAAATACTTGGAGCTTCCTCGTTTCTCTTCTGCCGTGTTGTTTAGCTTATGGTAAGAGAAGAATAAAATAGGGTTCGGTTTTTTCAAATGTCCCTTTAGTATGAAGATAATAATCATTGAAAATCATTATTTCAAAAGCGTTGGCTAACGGTATTGATAAAAAGTACAATTGACGTCGCTGAATACGTCCTGCCAGCGCGCGTGAGAAATTTTCCCGACCCACTGAACTTTGAGCCTAGTGTGTGCAAATTCCATGAATTCCGTACAGTCTGTAGCTGTATACACGGGTGCGGATATCGTCAAGATCAAACGGATGATTTTTACTGCAGCAAATCTACAACAGACCATCAGTATTCGGTGATAAAATATGAACTCAATACTCGTCTTTTCACTAGGTAAACAGTGTTCGTTTTCTTTCAAACTTTCACAAATCTTTCAATTCTATTTTACAATGATATTGATATAGGATTGAAATCTCAAATGTCAGTTTGTGCAATATCTGACACTTAACACGGATCACTTTAAAATTACCATGGGGTATTATGTTAAATATTTTGTGATACCCATCAGATTGAAAAAGTAGCCCCCTAAAATAAAAATAAATTAATTCCTGCTTTGCCAGACATGCACAAAGTGCATCCCCTATATGTAGGGCATGTACACAATATTTGATGAGTCATATCTTAGAAATACGGTTTCAAATGTTAAAGGGGCTTTTCAAGTATGTTTTAAAGGATATTACAGAGTAGTTTTTATAATTCCATCAAATAGAATTGAAAATGTTGTTAATACTAGGGAATAGTTTTCATGTATGAATTAAAATTTTTATCTGGGAAAATTAAGGCTGAAATATCTTCTAAAGAATCATTAAATTTCAACAGCCTAGTCAGTGTGAGGTACAGTATCTCTTCTCCATACACAAGCATCTATATCAGTATTTTCACCAATGTGCATGTACAGTACATGCATTGTTTATTAAGAATTGTCTTTAATTTCAGATCTCATTACAAGTAGGGCATAATCGGATCGGACATCGGATCGGGCCGATATTTGGCCACATCGGCAAAACATTGGATCAGCAATATTTTGATGAATCTGCCGATGCGCTACCGATTCACTAAAAAACACTAAAAAATTTGCAACATCGGAAATGAAAATGAAAATTGCCCACTATTACTGTTAAGTGTATATTTTAGCGTATCATCCGTATGAGTGGTTATTTTCGCAAAATCATTGATTTGTTTGACATATTTACGGACGGAAATTGAACAGAATTCAACAAAATTGCCCGTCCGTGGAACGTTATACGGAACACGCACTCGGACCGGTCCCCCAGAGTTTCGGCCGCGCGCGGAGCTGGGTTGTGCATTGGGCTAGAAAAAGCTAGCGCCGCTGCTGCCTTGCACAAACCGAAAAAAGAATGAAAATGAAAGATTCATCGAACCTACGCCAGACGATCTGTTAATTTACTTACATGTTCACATGGCTTTCGAAACATATCCGAGAATAAATGGCTTCAAATATAGCAAAAAAACTGCAAACGAATGCGCTGACAATCTCAGAAGATTTTACCGATAACTCGCTCGAAGTTAGGCACATAAATTATCAGGCGAACTCTGTTCGTTGCCAATTTGCAGACTGCATAGACCACGTGTATTAAACGCATACACGTAATCACGTAGTCTACAAATTGGCAACGTTACAAAACGCAGACATTTTTTACTTGGCTAGTTGCTAGTTATTCAACCGCCTGTCAAAAGCTACGCCATCGAATTGAGTTTTCGTTCCTCTTCTTCGGGAAAACTAATGTTCTGCTCGTAACCGAGGTAATTCTGTATATTTTGTAATTATATTTCTGTAGATATTGTTTCATAAATCAACCAAAGCACCAACGTTTGTTATTTTATTGCCATATAAAAATATGAATTTAAGCGTAAAACACTACATTTTTGTGAGTGCTTGCGCAGCTCATGATCGTTATGCACATGTTCCCTCTGCTCTCGCCCGGGCCAGCCCGGCA
Source organism: Echinarachnius parma (assembly GCA_037951105.1). NCBI lineage: Eukaryota > Metazoa > Echinodermata > Echinoidea > Clypeasteroida > Echinarachniidae > Echinarachnius > Echinarachnius parma. The sequence continues at coordinate 96,929 of JBAMJV010004131.1, read as the reverse complement.
GCCCGGCGGCGAGGCCCCGCGAAGGTTTTGCGCTGCATGCACTTAGCAGACCATGGCCGCATTGTCAAAAAACAATAGGAAACATAAGGCAACATTTGGGGGGAAAAACATCGGTGCATCGGATCGGATCGGCCGATACGGGGGGAAAAAACATCAGACATCGGATCGGCAGTGAAATCCCACATCGGTTATGCCCTAATTACAAGTGAATATTGACTAAATTAAGGAAGAAATTTTTAAAGTGTGCCCTCCCCCATGACGACGACATCACACCTACACCACTGTTTAAAATTTCAAACACGTCTTGAATTTCTTCTTGAATACAGATGACACCAACACTGAATAAAGTACTCTGAATTATTAATTTGAAGTCACTCTAAAGTGACAACTGGGTCATATTGATAAACATGCAGTTATTTGTTTGATGCTCTATTTCAAATGCAGGGCATTTGGTTACAAATATTGAGTACTTTCATATATGTCATCTTTGGAGGGGGGGGGGGGGGGGTGGTGGGGGTATTATACATCCTTATCATTCCCTTCCACATATCTATCCTGACCATTATCATAGTTGAATGTCATCATTAATATCACCATATCACCATCACCATCACCTTCACCTTCACCATCACCATCACCATCACCATCACCATCACCTTCACCTTCACCTTCACCTTCACCTTCACCTTCACCTTCACCTTCACCTTCACCTTCACCTTCACCTTCACCTTCACCTTCACCTTCACCTTCACCTTCACCTTCACCTTCACCTTCACCTTCACCTTCACCTTCACCTTCACCTTCACCTTCACCTTCACCTTCACCTTCACCTTCACCTTCATCTTCATCTTCATCATCACCATCACCATGGTCAATTACCACAACTATCATGATATCTTATCATGGTATCTTTTCTTGTCTCTCCTCCTACAGGCTACCCCCTTGCCCTCTTCTCCAGGCGTTATGTCCTCCGGTCCGCCCCCACCACTCAGCACCTCTTCTACAGCGCAGCCGGCCTCTCACTCGCCTACTTCAGTTTCGGTAAGCTGCCTTTTCACTTCAGTTTGTCTGTCAATATAATAAGAGGATTAAAGATTAATTTCTGCATCTAGGTAGAGGATAATGTGTGAAATATTATATCAACTCTGAATAGTGTGAGAGCTTATATATAAGCATAATTTATCAATTTGGTCATGTATGTGACAAGTGCGCCTATATATTAGTGAAAGTGTGGTATGAATGAGTTTATATTCAGGTGCTGTAGAGTATGTTTATATAATTTGTAACTGTATGTGTGTGTGTATTACATTATATGTGTGTGTGTTAGTGTGCGTGTGTTTGTGTGTAAGATTCCAACTGCATATCTTTTTTCCTATTTTATTATGTTGTATCTTAATATAATCTTGTTTAGTAACCAATTTACAAGTATTTTTGAAGGCTTATTATATTTTCTATGAAGATGGGTATTGTGTACACTATACACATAGATTTTACTCGCTTCAACCTTTTTTGCTGTTCCAATATCTTGACATTTATGCCGTTTTCCGCAATCGCATGGCATTTTGTGCCATCCTTTGATCAGATGAGGCACACGCAGTAACTCAATCTATTTGCACATTGACTGTCAATCAGCTGAATCACTAGACATGCCTTATGGCCCAGTCCCACTGTACGGATTCTCCTTCCGCTTCCTATCCGACCAATATGTAGCAAAACAGTCAGTATCTAGCAAATTTTAAAGTTCCACGATGTTTCGTTTCATGCGAAATGGAGCCCATTCAGAACTTTGTCCACATCATTTTGATTCCTGCTATAGTACCTTCCGGATGTCAAACAGAGAGGAAATGGAAGGAGATACGCTATATAGTGGGACTTGGCCATAAGACCGTAAATGTCAGCGCACTTCGGTTTCCATTAGAATTGCATCTAGATTGATGAGAATCAACCCCAAATGTGCAGCATTTACAAGCATTTTTGAAGGCCTAGTCTTTGTTCTTTATGCCAGGCCCAGTGGGGCTAGATCATGAATGATTTTTACAATTATGCATGTAACTTTGCTCGAAACCTGAAACCTGAATAAGATGGCCCCCAAAGAAAAGAAAAACATTACAAATTTTCTTTTGTTATATATGTGACCCACTATAGCAAAACCTGGCACTTATCTGTAATTCATGTTTTGAAGAAATTGGCATTTTAAGTTCACACAATGTGTGTAAAAGACCTATGATTGTAAAATTGAAACAAGCATATCTTCGCCAATTATTGACAAATTAGTTAGAACAAAGCATCAAATGAAAGCTTGTGATGAGGCCTTTCTAATGTTTGGAAATCTACATTTTGATTTTTACCGACAAGTGCCGGTCACATATTTGGTTCCTCATTCGGGCCAGTGGAATATAGCAACAGTGCAAATCTGTTGGCCAACAACTAACTTTTAGTGGCCGCGGGCCTATGGGTCTATGCTAATTTCGAGCACTGCATTTATAGAATGGCGGGGATTGATGAGAATAAGCCCATAATTTGTAGGGTTCTCGTAGTTGTGTCAATATTCTAAATCTCTTCTAGTTTTCAGCATCAGAAAATCAATTTGCTAAGTTCTAGTATTTTTGAAGGCCTGTAATACAGTTTTCTATGAAGATGCATTTATAATATGAGCAATTACAGTAATTATATAATATATATTTATATGCATTGGCAGGAATAAGCCCTAGAATGAGCACTGGCCCGCCAACCTTTGGCCACTAAGAATGCGCTACGGGCCACCAAAGTTATCTACATTAAAAATTTCACTTGCCCAACTTGGCAACCATAATTATTTCTTATACCGTAAAACTCTGTGTATAAGGCGCACTTTTTTCCGTCGGAAAAAATTTCAAAGTCGGGGGTGCGCCTTATACACAGGTACAGCAAAAAAAAAAAAAAAAAAAAGATGTTTTTTTTCTTTTTTTTTTAAAGATTTTTTTTGGGGGACACCCTGTAGTCATGTTTAATGTGTATTACACTGGTCTATAAGGCATGACAAGAGCTTGATGTGAGGGGAAAATTTATCAACATATACCTTTTTCCTACATACAAATGATAGTGGTTAGTAAAACAAAATACAAGTTTTGTTAGCAGTTACACTGCAACTAATTGATTATTCAATGTTCATGAGTAGCAGCATTCATTTAATATTCAATTTTCTAACCAGTGGTCATACATTTTTCTCATTAAAAAACAGTTATTAATGAATTTAGCATTTTGCATATTTAATGAGCATTGCTATCTAATGAAAACATGAATATTCATGAGCAGCAGTTTGATTTTCCCCTGAGGTTGGGTCACTCCAACTATGACTGGCTACACGCTGTGTCCCCCAAAAGCATAGAAAGGATATCATTTTCAGCTTCGGGAGTGTTTTTGATGTCTTCCTTTAATAAGAGGTGTTTTTAGTTCACTCAACGCCTTTTAACAAAATCACAAAAAGATGTAAATCGATCCCAATCTAGCAAATAACGCTGATTGATTTTTTTTTTCACGCATCTTTTGTAACAAAGTTGCCTTCGAGACCATGCATATCTTGTCTAAAGGAATTCTACATCTAACGCAAATACACACAATTTATGAATGTTTTTCAAATACCATGCCATACCAATATTGAAAACACGCTTGAAACGCTCTTACGAGAAATTTCAAGCCTTTAATTGCCAAGTGTGCACGCACCAATGGATCCAGTAATTGAACATTATTGGGCACTACAGCTCACCAGTAAAGATATTAAAGGGATTAAACTAACATTGTCCAAATCCACAAATCGTACTTAGAACTCTAGTGGTCCTTTTGTTGAAAAGATATTTACGATTGAAGTGTTCACATTTTTAATTATCCACTGGAAAGTTATTTACTGTGTACAACGTCAGTACAATGACTTTGCGAATATCACTTTGCATTTGTACACATTTTCACTCATTTCTTGGCCATATTAACATCCATTTAGCGTGAAATGTTCACACATTACTCAAGGGACATTCATTTTCAGATCACAAACATACACATTCTATCAACCATTCATCACGTTTTGCACACTTCAGCAAAGTTACTAGATCCCTTTAAAGATAGTTAAGATAACATGGAGCATTTGCAGTAGAATGTTATTCAAAATTTGGCCTTGGATAGCATTATACTGTTCATCTATACTATAAATGAAATCCTGACGCACTGAAATGTTTTTGCAAACAGCAGAACCTTCTTAAAAACATTCAAATCTTGTATTCAATAGAATATCTGATGCAGTGCATTGGACAGTCAGTTTTGCTATCTCTTTGTGATTAAGAGAAATTGCACCTATTATGACATCCAAACTAAATTATTTAATTTCACACAAATAAAGACATAAATTAAATAACGAGAACTTAAAGTAAAGTAGCTCTTTAAACTTGAACAACAGCAGCTGGTAACTGCATTGTAATGAAGCATCCTATTGAATAATCGTATCTTTCTCATTTCCTCTCTACTTTCTTCTTCTTTCTCCTCATTCTGTTTTCTTCTATTTTGTTCCCTTCCAACCATCATCTTGACTTTTTAAAATGAAACATATTATATAAAAATGTATTAAGGCTGCGTTTTATTATTAAAACCTTGGGACCAGGAAAATTACTTTGTTAGAACAAAATTGTGTTATATCAGGGTTGAAAAAACAATAAGCTGCAACTTTAATTCGAACTTTCGGACCAGGACAAAATCCTTGATTACAACATAATTTTGTTTATATTAGCAATGTTCCTTATTGTAGAAGAGTCTAGTGAATGCCTTTTTCATGTATGGCTTTTTGTACCTCTTTCTAGCGCCATATATTCCTCATCCTCTCACCAGCCTTTCCCCCCTCTTCCATCCTCGCCATTCCTGTTCCTTGACATCTAAAATATCTACCAATTTGAATCACCTTTCTCCCCCTGCTACTTCCACTTTTTTCTGTTCCTCCCTGTGTCTTTCCTCCTCATCATCATAATCCTTCTACCCTTTTCCTCCTCCTTCCTCTTCTTTCTGTTCTTCCTCCATATTTTGTCTACTCAATCTTCATCTCCTCTTTCTCCTTCTCCTCTTCCTACTCTTCTTCCACCTCCTTCTCATTCTCTTAATTTGTCTCATTCCTCCTCCTCCTCATTCTCCTCCTCCTCCTCCTCCTCCTCCACCTCCCCTCCTCCACCTCCCCTCCTCCTCCTCCTCCATCTCCCCTCCTCCTCCTCCATCTCCTCCCCTCCTCCTCCTCCATCTCCTCCCCTCCTCCTCCTCCTTCATCTCCCCTCCTCCTCCTCCATCTCCTCCTCCATCTCCCCCCTCCTCCTCCTCCATCTCCCCTCATCCTCCTCCATCTCCTCCCCTCCTCCTCCTCCTCCATCTCCCCTCCTCCTCCTCCATCTCCTCCTCCATCTCCCCCCTCCTCCTCCTCCTCCATCTCCTCCTCCATCTCCTCCTCCATCTCCCCTCCTCCTTCTTCCCTAATTGCTTGTCTTGTTCACATTTTCTTCTACTTTTCACTTCTTGATTCTTGCTGTTCTACCTCCTACGTCTCTACCTCCCCCTCCTTCTTTTCTAACTCTCTTTTCTCCCCCTCCCCTCTTTACCAACGCCATTACTTGTCTTGAACATTAACCTCTTTTTCCTCTTCTACCTTTCACTCTCCCTTTTCGTTTCCTCGTTTCCTCTTTTCCTCTCCCCCACCTCCTTACCCCCACTCCCCCATCATCATTCTTCCTCCTCTTCTTCTTCCTCCTCCTTGTCTCCCTCCTCCTCCCTCTTTCCTCTTCCCTCTTCCCTTACTCCTTACCCCTACTCCCCCATCATAATTATTCCTCCTCTTCTATCTACACCCAAATCATCTTCATCTTCTATCCTTTTCCACCCCCTTTGTTCTGTTCCTCATTCTGTGTCTTGTCCTTCTCCTTCTTTTCCTTTGTCTTGTCTGACTCTTATCGGGATTGCCATGCCAAGGAAGAAGTTTGTCGAGAGTCATCCATCACTGTCCATTCAGGATTTGTATTTATAATTTACTTGACACGTCTAGCAACCTTAATACCATTTTTACCTGTTATCTATTGAAGATGAAAAGCTGGTGGAACATGCATTCATGAAACCATTATATGATAAGTTAAAACTCTGGAAACTTACGGGTTAACCCATCAAGTATTTTAGCAGCCCTGACTCGCACTGGCTCGCTGGCCCGGGGCAAGTGAAATTGCATCTCGGGCAAGCAAAAATGTATTAAAGTCATATTTTGGTGGCCCGATCGGGCAAGCAGATTTTCATCCTGATATGGGCAAAATTAGAAAAAAATCTATTATGCTTCCATTTCATGCTTCACCTATAATCACAGGTTTGATCAGGAGAGAGAGCAATATTTGTAATATTAGTATAAAGTTTACTCCTGAAAAAAAAAATTGGGGCCAGTCAATTTTTCTTTTGGACCACCAGAAAAGGGGAATAAATTATTTCACTGGTCCGACTGGGCCACTGACAAAAAAGGTACATGTAAGTGTGGAGACCTGTCATAACAAATTTTGGATGTGCCTCAAGTCTCAACATTCCTCGGCCCTATACTATGTGATGTAAAGGCAGCTTAAAGGGACTTAGTAACATTGTCCAAATCCTCAAAATAAAATTTTAATTCTAGCGGTTCCCTTATACCTTGTTGTATTCGTATTAACAATAAAATCATGGGACAGGTTTTGGTTTTTCAAATTTCCCTTTCGTTACAAAGATATGTATGATTGAAGTATTCAGATAAGAAAAACTCTGGGCGAGTTTTTCTTCCGTGTACAAAGTGAGTGCAGTGAGTTACTGAATATCACTTTGCATTTTCGCTCATTACTTGGCCATACAATGTCCATTTGACTTGAAATGTTCACACAATACCCTGTGGACATATGAGATGACAACAATATACATTGCATCAACCATTCATCACTTTTTGCACATGTCAACAAAGTTACTAGATCCCTTTAACATGCCAAAACATTTTGCGAATCTAGCGATGACTCATGATGCATTACGGCACTGTGTAAAGTCTGAGCGCTCTGTTAAACACACATTCAGACGTCCTTAAAGTGGAAGTCTAGCATCCCGGAGTTACGTTGCGGTGCAATCAGTTTGATGAATGATAAAAACTGTCGGTAAGGTTTTGGGCAAAATAAATCCAACAAAGCAAAAGCTATGACGGTCTGAAATTTGAATGGATACATGGACATTTCATTCATTTCACCCATTTTTGTTTATTTTGGTTGCCACGACTTCTTTACTTGAAATTTTTACAAACAAATCTGACATTTTCTGAACTGGTGGAGAAGCTGATGAGATTGAGTTGGAAAATAGGTATTGTATGAAAACTATCGTCACTATCTGCACATCATATTATTAATAGAAGTGAGCAAAATGTGTTTTAGCAACATAAATTGGGAATAGTTGAATTTTTTATAAACAAATCTAATGACATGAAGCCTGTGAATGATGTCACAGTGGGCAGCAATTTTGAATGTCTTATTTCCATGAAGTTCAAATATGTTATAACTTTCTTATTTCTTGACCAGTTGCACTCAAATTCCTTTCCCTCTCATTCCTTGTTCATCATGTACATGTATGTATTTGATTGCAAGCAGGATTTCTTGAATGGAATATGCCCCTTTTAAAGTCAGAGCCAAAAATAAACTTCCCAGTTGATTCCGCTGTGCTCCAAACGAGTCTGTCCAGAGACCAGTGGACATCATTATCATTTTTGAACACATGTCATATCAGACATACATATATGTGTGACTGGCTATAGCAAAACCCGGCACATGTCGGTATTAATTAATGTTTTGAAGAAATGGGCATTTTAAGTTGTCATAATGTGTGTAGGACTTATGATTGTAAAATTGTAACAATCATATCTTCGCCAAGTATTGACCAACTCGTTAGAAAGCTTGTGATGAGGCCTTTATGATGGTATGAAAATCTACATTTTTATTTTTACCGACAAGTGCCAAGTTTTGCTATAGCCGGTCACATATATACCGTATTTGTCGGTGTATTACCCGCACCTTTTTTCAAAAAAAAAGAAGAAAAAAAAGGGGGTGCGGTTAATACACGACCATATTAAATGCACTTTTTTTTTTTTTTTTTTTTTTTTTTTTTTTTTTTTTAGGGGGTGCGGTTAATACACCGGAGCGGTTAATACACCGACAAATACGGTATGCACAATATTCTGTCTGCAGACCATAAAGCAGGGCTCGGAATTAGCACAGGACCACTGGCCCAGGGCTACTAAAAAAGTAGCTTCGGGCCACCAAAATGTAATGAATCCAAATTTCACTTGCCCAAATGGGCAAGCATAAGAAAAGACATATATATATATCTATGTAATGTTTTTCATTGTTTTAGACTTACCATATTCTGGTTTTGGGTCACTAAAATTTGAGAAATCATTATTGTACTTGCCCGACTGGGCAACAAGGAAAAAATACATTTAAAAATTTGTATAAAGATGGCAAGTTTTCAGAAGTCTGCGTAAATTTCTGTATATTTCTGATTTTTGTATGCAGATGTTATGTCATTTTGAATGTTTGGTAGCCGAGTGCCATTGCATTGGATTTAATTGGAATATTAGTTGGAAACTATAATCTCTCCGCCAGATTTCAAGATTATTTTTGATTGCTGCGCACCTGATACGATATATAAAGGTTGCATCTCAAGGCTGCATTGGATACAGCAAGCATAATGATCTTCCGATTGCACAGGGACTTTAATTAGAAGTGATGTGAGTAATGCTTATAATATAAAAAATGGAACATAATTAATATGAATGCACACAGACACTCATTCATACACTATCAAAGGCACAAACATGTAGGTTATAAACACGCACCTGCACACACAAACATATAGTGTAGTGTAGATGCACACAAACATCAGATAGGATACGATAAATATGAAAATAATTTAATTAATGATAAATTATGATTATACCTTATACACAGATATAGCTGATTCAGTGCTGCACACACACACATGTGTATTATACACACACATGTGTATAGCAGGGCTCGACACTAGCGCTGGCCCGGGGCCAGTGAAATTGCACTTTGGGCCAGCAAAAACGTATAAAAGTCATATTTTGGTGGCCCGATCGGGCAAGCAGATTTTCAACCCGACACTGAAAAATTTTGAAAAATCTTGTTTTCTCCCATGTCATGCTTCATCTATATAATCACAGGTTTGATCAGGAAAGAGTGATATTTGAAAAGTTTACTCATGAATTTTCAGACCTGGCAATTTTCTTTCGGGCCACCAGAAAAGGGAAAGAAATTATTTCACTGGCCCAACTGGGCCGCTGACAAAAAAGTAAGTGGAGCCCTGTGACATTGTAGGAAAGGGGCACACAAACATCAAAGGGGATATAAGTTATATGAAAATAAATTATGATTATTGTAGGAGCTACCTTCGAACAGACATCCCTGATTCACTACGGTACGTATTAACTCATGCACACATACACAAACAAACAAACATGCACCCACCAACACATGCATAATGTATACAAACATCAGAGGGGATAAAAAAAAAAGCAATATATAACACACCAACACTAAGGGCTAAAGGCACATATAAATGCATGTGTCACACACAAATAAACACAAACAGTCACACATACAAGACAAACTATATGCATGCAAACATGTGCACACATCCCTGGCCTTCTGTAATCTTCCCTTCCTTTCTTTGTTGTACCGAATACCCTAGGGTCAGTGGTGTAGTGTGGTCAGACTGATTGGGGGGGGGGGGGGGGGGGGGGGAATGCAAATTTATGAGGGGGGGTACACCTTGTATTTTTTTTTTCTCAAAAAATGTCCCCTTATGTTTCCTATTGTGTTTTTCCATCAAATTATAGGGGCATATGCCCCCCCCCCCCATCTCCCTGTCTGGTCATTGTGGTGGTGGATGCTCAATTAACTTTTCCATTAACTCTGCCACATACCCTCTCTCCACCTGTCAATACAAATTTTAATAGGTTATTATATACACACTCATATGTGGCACTGATAGAGTTGTATTGAGAATTATAGCACGCTCAATTAGTGATCCTGCCATTATCTGCACATGCCATTGCCATAGAGTAAGACATGAATAGCACTCTATTAGCATAATAAAGCCCGTAGCATCTGTATGTTGAAGGCTCTGTTAGCAGTCTATTAGCATACAGCATCCAGGCCCCTCCCTCCTCAATCATATTCTAACCAATCACACGCCACAATTGGCCATTATATATTCGCACATGTGTCCCTTCTGTGTGTAGAGCTCTGCATGCTACCCCTAAATTGAAGGCTCCCATTAGTTGTGTGCAGGAATATTGCCTTCCCTTTGCAGTTTGCATGCAAATTCACATATAGACCAATCTCATTGTACTGTAGTCTGCACTATACTGGGGAGCCATATGCACTCAACTTCTCTGTATTGTCTACTGCACATTACATGTATTGGAAATCTCACCATTTCACTAAGACACTATATGCTGTATACTTTCCATTTGCTTAAAAACTACTTGTAGTACAATCTGCTCTGTATTGTAAAAAACCTCTGCAGTATAAAAACTCAACTATAATAAAACCACCATGCCGAAAGAAAAAGGGGAATACACGAAACGACGAAACAGGAGCGAGAATTTCACCGAGGAGGAGGTAGAAGCGATGATAAAGGAGGTGGTGGCCAAAAAGGACATCATCGAGAACCCGGTCACCGCGTCGCTTACGCACAAGATGAAGCAAACCGCTTGGGAGCACATCGCCAACGCGGCCTGCGGCGTGTCCGGCATCCCCCGTTCGGTGAAGGAGATGCGCGTCAAGCTGACGAACCTCAAGTCGAAGGTGAAGCGGGAGTACATCGAGAGGAGGCGGCTGATGCAGCAGAGAGGGGATGACTTTACGCCCCCCGAGCTCCCCCTCTGGGAGACTCTCCTGCTGGAGGTCATCGGGGAAGATGCCCTGAACGGTATCGAGGGTATCCAGAACCTGCTCACCAGCCAGTGGCTTGATATGGAGGAAGAGGGTCCGGGAGTTGGAGCAAATTCAGATGGTACGTTTATATAAGCCACTACACAAACTTTTTTTCTACTTGCCCATAAATCATAAATTTTCCCTGTTTTACTTGCTCAAAAAAATGATGTAAATCAATGCCCCCAAAAACCAATGTGCAACAAAAATTTTGTTGCCTGATCGGGTACCCAAACTAGATAATGTGTGAAATTATAAGTACAATTTTTACTTGCATTTGCAAAAGAGCAATCATTTTAAATGTTATCAATATTTGTATGTAGTCCTATATGGTTGGTGTTTATCTTTTATTTATATTATGTTAATATTTTACCCATGAATGTATATTAAATCCTATAAATCATAATACATTAATTAGTTACCATGATCATATTTTTGATTAAAACTTTATCATTTTCATTTTCTATTTACAAACACATCCAAATGATTTAAGATTGAGCACTTAGAAATGATCAATGTAAATAATTGTAATGTACATGTACTAGTGTCCTACTTTTTTTTCTCCCTTTTCTATTAATAACAGACCCAAGCACCTCCCTGACCCCCGCTCCAGCTGCATGGACCTCTAACAATGCACAGAGGGGCTCCAATACAGCATTCAACAACAGGACGTCATCACAAAAGAGGACCTATCAGGAAATGCATGAATATGACGAGGGCAGTGCCAGTGTGTCACCAGATTGGATCGAAGAGGAAAAGTTTCATGTCGAAAATGAGAGAGACTGTCTTCAAACCGAAGAGGGGCAGTTTTTAGAGACGAATCACACCGGACAAACCAGCGACGGACTTGAATTGGAAAGAGAAAGACTGGAGGATGCAGAAGCGAGGCTCGACGCGGAAAAGCAGAAGCTCAGAGGAGAAAGGGAAAGGCTCGCGATGGACAGAGAAAAGCTGAAGCTAGACGAGGAGAAGATCGGGGTGGAGAGGGCGAAGATCGAAGTAGAGAGGGAGAAACTCGAGGTGGAGAAAGAGAGGGTCCGTCTACAGAAGGAGAAGTTGCGACTGCTCGAGACGCACCAGACGAAGATGGAGAATATCGCCATGGAGAGGCTGAACCTCGAACGGCAGAGGACGGAGATGATGAAGGACTACCTCGATTCTTTGGACTCTAACGCTGATCCTCCTATACATCTGGTTTCAATGATATAAAAACAATTTGTTCATAGATCTTTTCTCTAACCAAAGAACAAAGTATGCAGTTCTGGGTTAACAACTTGAACTACAGAGATAATAAGGAAAATAGAGGATCAGATTTCAAGCAGATATTAAATGGGATGGTATTTAATGGGATATTAGAGTTTTGGACAAACTAAATGTGAGTAACCAAATCTTGCACCATATCATTAGTTACATACTATTAGTTGTAATTCCACCATGCCCGAAAGCAAAGACACTACAAGGGGAAGACTGGACACTGCGCCGGTTTTGTACAGTGATCAATGAAACGCTGAATTTCGTACATGGGGAAGTGCGCCCCTAGCGTTGAGTAAGTAAACTTCTTGTTGTTTTCGCGCGTAGCCATTGAAAACACAATAGGGAACTGGTAGTGAAGTATCAAATTCCTTCTTATTTTTGCTTTTTTATCTCAAAATGTACACCAAATATTAAAAGGAGTTTGTTTCTAAGTTTGTCTGTTTACAGGTGAAAATTTCCAAGAAATATAATAATAGTAGACATGCAGAATCAACATTCACGTACAAGTTTCTTTGCTTGCTGTTAAAAAAAAACTCATGTACATCATCAGGATTGTTGCTGTTACCTGTGTCATGGTTTGAAATCAAAATAGTAACATTTATTTGAATACCTCTTTTCTCTTTATATGAAGAATTTTTGTTAACAAGAGTGTCACATCCGAAACACAAGCATTTTGTTAACTGTCACATCGGAAATGCGATGCCTCAACAAATCCAAGTCAAGTTAAAGTCATGCAGGAAATCTGGTTCCTCTTTTCACTTTCTTCTCCAAATTCGCAGATTAAAACATAATGTTCACTTCTCATTTAACGTCATTCTAACGTCCTCTAAACCAAAACTGTACTACCTTTAAAGTGTTTATTCAAAGAAAAAGCAACATAAGCCAAGTTTCATCTTTCCAAAAAGTTCAAATCATACAGAAAATGAAAATATCACTTTCCAAGTACTCGCACATCCGAAAATTAAAACAAAAATGAAAATACTAAACGCTGCTTCAAAACCACAATCCAGCTACGAGCGGGGTAAAATAAGAGATAGTCTAGAATAGGTGTGATCGTAATAATCTTGCATTTTCGTTCCTTTTCGGAGCATTTTAAAAGTGCAATTACTTACAAGGCAGTCATGGCAGTTGGCGTGCAGCTAGCTAGGTATAGCTATTAGAGCACAGCCTGTCTCACGGAGCGGTGCCGCTGAAACTCTAGTGCGTGTTCGTATCATTCAACTGACGGGCATTTCTTTTTTCGAGGCACGTTCAATTTGCGTCTCTCAATTTGTCAAACAAATCTCTAATTTTGGGAAAATAACCACTCATACGGTAAAATATCTACTTTTACACTAACATTGGGCAATTCTAGATTTTTGTTTCTTCATTTCCGATGTTGCAAAACGAGCGAGCGATGGACGTTTTAAACAAAATAATGCACGCAAACTGATGTATACCGCGATATAGCAAAGAATTCACCCCCTCGTCACACGTCATCGACCTAAGCGGCGAGATCGGGGTGAATTTGGGCCTGGTTTGGAGGGTGAATTTTTCTCATTTTCAATTTCGATTTAAAAATATTTTTAAAAATTCAAAAAATCTGAATTTCTCGAGGCTTGTTAAGTACAAGATTACCTTCACAATCATACCAAATTCGACTCAATTTATAATCAATGAGCGAACCGTTTAACTATTCTATTGAATTCTTATATCTGAAGAATGCCCATCGCGTTTGTCCTTCAGCAAGACAATTAATCCACATTGCTGCTCTCTGCCCAGGGGGGTGTTTCACAAAGTTTTTAAGTTGTAGCCTTGGAATAAATATTCAAAAACCAAAATTCAAGTTTTTTAGAATTTTCATAAATTTTACATCAAGAACGTAAAAACTCCTTCATAGCATCTGAAGAAGATTCTGCTATGGTTGAAAATTTAGGCCCTAGATGTTGACTCTCAAATCTCCTTTACAATAGAATATATTAATGATTTGAATCATTTGATTTCTTTAAAACAAATTTGCAAAAAAAAAAATGAAATAAACTAATGGCTTTCCATTATTTGTAAAGCGATAGTTGAGTTTTGGTATAGAGGGCGCTACTCAAAATAATTTTGTGTGAGATAATGAAAAACTGAGTGTCAAATTTGAAAGAGCGTGTACTTTAAATGACAGAATAAACTTTATTTCATCAAAATCGGTTCAGAAATGACTGAAATATCCATTTAAACATAACCATTTGTAATAATTGTGGGGCCCCACTAATATTAGATAATTTTGAACCAGCCGTTAATTTTTTTAAAAAAATGCTTCCTCTTCAAAAAATTACAAAAGAGGGTTTTAAATAGTTGTTGATTATCTCCCTATCTAATCACTATTCAAACAAAACATAACATGCACAATATTTTATTTTAAATGGTTGAAACCGATAAGTGTTTAGAGAGCGCCCTCTTGAGTTTTAATGACTCTTTTTGAATGATAACAGGCTTTTTACTTAGTCATTTGTAAGTTTGTAGTCCTTCCAAGCATGGTAGAGTTATAACTATTAGTTTGTAATGTAAATGGTGCAGGTTTTGGTAAACTAAGTTCAGTTTGACAAAAACTGTTCTCTCTTTACAGAAACTCAACTATCCCTGTAAGTCCAACTTAAAGTTAAGTTCAACTTTCGGATCTTCTCAATGCCCATGAGCTGCTTGGAAGGAATGCTCCCCAGGGAGTGGAGATGGTGCACTCAATGTGTGCTGGTTTGCATTGTATCCTATGACCCGGCTAATAATACCATTGTAAAGCTCTTAGAGATGATTATCAATCATATTAGGCGCTATATAAATCAAGTATATGATATTATTATCTGACTGCACATGTTTCTGAATGAATGAACATTGTATATACGGTAATTGTAAACTTTTCTTTGAAATGTTATAACATTGTATTCATGGCTAGGATACATTTTAAACCCTGATATAGGAGCTACATGTAAGGACTTCAGATTTATATCTTGTTTTATCGGGTTGAAAAACAAACCAAAGAACTCATGCCAGTAAAATCATCTTGTTATAAAAGGGTTTTGGTATATCATGGCTCTGTATAGAACCAGGTTCCACTGTAACATACAATACAATACATACAATACAGTACAATGGGGTCATTCCCTGTCAAATCACCCCAAATTTTGGATTTTTTCATCGCACCCACTTCAAATTTGCTGAAATTTGGTAAATATGATAATTCAGGCTTACACATCCCAAATTTCATTTTTTGGCCATGCGTCTGAATGGTTTTCATGCTACAGCGCATTCTTGTGTTATGTTTTTGTCCAAAATTAGTGATTTTAAGTGTTTTCGATTGGCTATTTCTCGATTACTTTAAAGTCCAACTAGGTTTAAAGTGGTATCAATTGAAAGAGTATTTAATCACAAATCTAGTTATAGAAATTATTTTTTTGATGGAGGGGTATAACATGCAATAGCATACTTACATTTACTTTGAACTTAAATTTGACTATGTGGATCAAATATATTTTTGATGAAATTCATCCTAAATTTTTCCCTTAGATGTTCTCTACAATATATAAAAGAATTGGAGATATATATATATTTTTTTTTTTTTTAATCAATTTTACTTTTTATACAATTCTAAATGTAGTCCCACACACAAATCCATGTGTTGGACTCACAGATCTCAAGAATTTGTTATGATATCTTCACTTCATTTGACTATTTTGACCATTAAACTTCATACTCTGACAGGGAAATTGCATATACTGGGAGCACATTACATGTAAAATGTCATGGTCATAATTTGATAAGACAATTTCATGTATTTTCCAATCATTTTCACTGATTTCCCCAAAAAATATTTTAGATTTTGAAGAAAAAAGAAGCTTTTTATTCAAATTAAGTTAAGACCCAAGAGAGACTCATTATGTTATGTCAATCAAAGTTTTATCCATTCCAACAGCTGGGGAATGTATAAAGACCATTGTCCATGGTAACCCCGTGCCACCAGACCCTTTTCATTATCAATGTAAATCCTCTGCTTAGTGACACAGTCAGACAAAAGGTCTTTTGTCACTCCAGTGGAAGGTTTTTCTATTGATATTCAAAATGTTCTAGCCAAAAAGTTTAGGGTAAACAAAATAAACTGTGTGTGGGACTATGTGTAGAATCTGATAAAACCATTTTTTAAAGATAAAATTGAAATGAAAAATATTATATCTCCAATTTTTTCATATTTTGTGTAAAACATCTTGAAGTACAATTTAGACCAAATTTTGACCCAAAACTATTTGGTCCACATGGAAAAATCATAGTTCAAAGTAAACATCAAGCAGTTATTGAATCACTTTAGACCCCCGCTACATAAAACATAATACCATGTCTAGATTGATAATTAAGTGTTCTTTCAAATGTTACCACATATTCACCAAAGGTTTCCCAGTGGTAATCGAGCAAGGGCCACTTGAAATTTGCTAGCCACGCCCATTTTGGTCAAAACCATGGAAGAAAGGATGTGGTGTAGCACTAATTCCGTAAGGCAGATCAGGTTAAAATTTTTAATTTTGGCTTTTAAAAACTCAATTACCTTAATCACCAAATTTGAGCGAATTTGAAGAGGGTGCGATGAAATCCATTGGGTGATTTGATATGGAATGACCCAATGCAAGCATGCAAAGTAAAAAGTGCAGTCAACCTTGCATAAGTTGAAATTGCATTTAGAGGAATATATTGGCTAAATTCAAGGTCTACTCTGCAACCCTTTTCTTTGTTTTTCGTTTCATTTTCTGAACGAGAGTAAAAACACATCGCCTAGGACGAAGCTTTTTTGGCAGCCACAGTCGCTTTGACTTGCACGTACTGTCAAACCTGTCTTTGTGGCCACCTGTCTTTATATAGCAGCCAACCTGCCTATAGAGGCCACCAAAAGTGATCCCCTGTAGAGGAAAAATATTCTAGAACCTGTCCTTTAGGTGGTCACTATACATAGACAATTAGCCTCCACACTAACTTTTTTCTCTACTGGCCCGTTTGGGCAAGTAAAATCATAAATGTTCATATTTACTTGCCCAAACGGACAATTTACTTGCCCGCTTACTTCTAGATCTGATTTTCATGTAAGGAACTACATTCCATTCTCGTAGTTGAAGAGAAATTAAAGTTGCCTGATTGGGCAAGCAAACTAGACCATTTATGAAATTTTACTTGCCCGACATCAATTTTTTACTTGCCCTGGGCAAGCGGGCAAGTGCTAGTGTCGAGCCCTGACATAGGTTTGAATGTACAAGCAAGATTGACTATATAGAGTACCGAAGCGTGATGTCACAGCTATTCATTGCCATGGGTATATGGTTCTAGTCAAGGTCAGGCAAGCCAGAAATGTCAGACCATGAGGTTAAGAAGGCAATCAGTTTAGTTATTTACAAAAGCATGTGACATCACTACTTCAGTACTCTCTATTGTGAAATCTGATCGTGATAGGCTATGCTAGAAATTAAAACAATTGCAGGGTATGTATATAGCCCCCTTGACCTGTTTTGGGCAAGTTTTTACTTGCCCAAAAGGGCTACCGATCCTGGACCTGTGAAATTAAAGGGGACCACCAGGCAAAGAACAACACATTATTATATGTTTTGGTACCGTTTTGTGACATCAAATAGATACCAAACATTTTGCAAAGGGTTGTGTAATTCATAAACAAAGCAATTAATTTCCACCACTTACGGAACCACTACTATTTCCTGGTTCCATACGGGCCAAACATTTGCGAGTGCGCCAATGCTATTCACGCGTGTGTTTGTAGGCAATAGAATCCCGGGCGATTCGTTTGCTCCGCACACCGTTAGTCTTCGCAATTTAGACCGCATGAACGCTTGCTTTAGAATGGTGATGCGTTTTCCAATTTTTTTTTTTTTCTGAAAACATATTTGTGTGAACTTGTTGATGGAATGGAATACTAAAGATGTTACCTTTCTATAATAAGAATATTATTTTTGGGTGTTGGTACCCTTTAACTCTCTTTATCAGGTACTTCATTGTAACAGACAGGTTAAGAGGTTCCCTGTACATCCAAACATATCATTCCTGTATATTTGTTGCATAAAGGCCTACAAATGACTTTTGTAATATTGTTGGAAATGCATCTACTGTTTCTCTATGTAAATTCATAATGTTCTGATTCATATGATGTAACATACTGATGATGCAAATTATGCAAATTGTTGAGTACATGGCATCTGATCTTTTCCTATTATTGAACTGTATGTTGAAATGGAATGTGATCAAACTCATCAAAGATCGTTCTTAGGAAAATAAAGACATTTCATGGACATGAAATTCACGCAAGTCAAACATTTTTCTTGTATCTTGTGGTGATATTCAGTAAAAGTTTGTAGACCCTGCTATGGTGAAATGTTGTGATGATTTGATGATTATACAGGGTGGCGCCAACAAAACGGAACGGGGTAATTGCCTTGGCTTAATAAAGGCACATGATGACACTTACTGCCCGTCATAGCATTGAGTAACGATCAATGCATGCTCCATTGTTAGTGCGCATTCAGCTGTGTAGAGAGAAGAAGGGTTACTAACAATGGCGCACGCATTGATTGTTACTCTATGCTATGATGGGCAGTAAGTGTCATCATGTGTCTTTATTAGGACAAGTACCCCGTTCCGGTTTTTTGGGGCCACCCTGTATTGTCTGTTGAGAAAGAGAAGGATACTCAGTCACTATTAAAATTTATGAGATCATGTTCAAAGTTTGGAAAGTAGCTAAGTACCAGTATAACCTAGGAGGTACTTTCTAATACCTCCTTGGTACCATACAACTCACTTTTATTTTCAATTAAAAGTTTCAAAAATTATAAATAATTATTATCTGAAAATTTGACATCAATAGAGAAGGCTCCAAGTCTACAAGATGGTATGCAAAACTCGATTTAGGCAAAATTTGACTTAACGCCCTTCTTACTCTCACCTGATGATATTACGTTTCTATAATTATTTATGTGTGATAGACTGGCAGTGGGATTTTCATAATCTACAATGTAGCAAAATGTCATTAACTCTCTGAAATTCCATATGCACCCGATATTGCTTGCCGGTAATGCTAGTTGCCATGGCAGCCAATTGACATCTAAATAGAGCTTTCAGAATATACATGTACATCATCATCAGTATTGCCAATCGGATATTTAGTTGAACTCTCAGAAAATTGTCCTCTGGGATACGGTAATGGGAATTTAAATCCCTAAAACCCATCCATGTAGTGTGCATAATAATAGTGAGACTTGAATGCTGAATGAATTTACAGTAGAACCTCAAAATGGAAAGAAAGAAAGAAAAAAAAATCACATTTAACGAGACCCTCTTTAATATTACCAGACAGTTTTGCTGGTCCCCACCCTGAATATTATTCTTCTTTTTTTTTAGCTTGATATTATTCGGAATAACGATGTCCATTTTGTATTTGTATTTGAAAGAAAAATAACAAAATACTGATAATAATAATTATAATAATAACGGTGACGATGATGATGATGATGATGATGATGACGATGACGATGATGATGATGATGATGAGTTTCCTGATATAGCAAGGTTATTTGGTTAGTTTTATAACAAGGTTCCACCAAAGTCAAAGTTTAATTCTATGATTTTGGTGGTAAGGTGGTTTACAGGTAAAGCATGTTAACCCTGCTGCCAGGGTCAAACCTTTTCTTTCTTGATGAATGATGACGTTGACAAGGAGGAAGAGGAGGATGATAAAGATGATCATGATGACGTTGACAAGGAGGAAGAGGAGGATGATAAAGATGATCATGATGATAATTGTAACATTGATCATTTGTATAAGTGGTGACAATTATACAATTTTTATATGATTTCTGTGATGATTAGGATAATGATGATGATGATGATGATGATAGTGATGGTGGTGGTGGTGGTAATGTTGGTCGTGATGATGGTGGTGGTAGTGGTGGTGATGGTAACGATGATTGTGACGGTGACGGTGACCATGGCCGTTACGGTGAGGGACATGGTCATGGACTGATGATGTTGGTGGTGGTGGTGGTGATGATGATGACAGCGACAACGATGATGATCATCATCATGACAGCATGATGACCCAAGAGGTTGATGACTATGATGATAATGGTGATCATGAATAGGTTGATTTTTTAAAGACTTATTATCTCCTCTTGTCCCCTGCATTCCAGCGGTTGCTTTGTCCCTTCTGTTACACTTATAATATCAACGTGAATTTATTCTGCATAAATAATTATATAGAATATTGTTTTCATTTCATCAACATTTCAGGACTGGACTGCATGCACTACATCGTCACAATCTTCGCCAATGTCTTGCTTCTTCAGCTGATTGGAGGGACGAGGTTGTCCGTTGCACTCTCACTCATATACAACTTGGTAAGAACCTTTTTAAAAATATTATATACATTTATCTTTGCTTTAAAGAGATACTGTCCACCTTTTGCAAGCCAAAATTCAAAATTTGTGAGATTATTATCTGATATGAAAGAATTCAAACACAATTTAAGAGCTAGTCTGAGAAAATTGCATACACTTACAGGAACCAGGTTGGGCCCTGTTTTTAATGCTATTGGGATTTCCAAATCATGATATTTAAAGGCATATATGCGTGGGTTATAAAGGGTAGTCAGCAAATTCCAACTCGACACCACCGTAATCTCTCGAGGTAAACTCAAGATATATGTTGGATCGATCGAAGAGAGGTGCTTCGAAATATCTGAACAAAGGCCTTCTTATGAAATTGCATGCAGCAAACAAATTTCTCACGCTGTCCCCTAGCCATCAAACGGCGGCACTTTGAAGTAGGTTGCGGTTAAGCGTGTTACGTGATATTTTTGCTCGTAAACATCTCTGATGGGTCTCCATTCGACTAGTACAAACATTCCGAACGCGACTATTTTTAATGTATTTTTGACTCGAGTATTCGGAAGCGGGACAGTTTGCGATCGCTACTTATAACTGAGCCAATGGGGATTACGTACCGTGCGTAAAAGGGCGCAAGATGGATCCACGCGTCTAATAACCCACGCATATATGCCTTTAGTTGGTGAAAGCAGGAAGCCTGAAATAGTACACTCTGAAATTTAAATACTGGTACACAGAACTCTATAATTATAATTACTGTTGGTCCTTGATGATTTTCGGATGCAAAGTTTTCGGTGTATACACGGAAATATCCTTGACCCGTAGTATGAGGTTATATGGAGGCGAGGGCTCGATCATGACCCAGGACCAGCCCTAGTTCCACTGATCTCTAGACAGTGCTTAATTGATATGCTTGTTGAATGAGTTAGATTTCGTTCTTTTGAAGTTTATGTCATTCTAGCATATTGACGTCGGTGAGTTAGAGCCAATCATGCAAATTAAGACTGGCGCAGACAGAGCCGACTCGACCCGACTCGGCTGGTTTCAATCAGGCTAGAGTTGGGCCCGGTCGGTCGGAGCAGATTTATCTTGTTGAATGGGCCCCAACTAGCATCCGACTGTCTCTCGACTCTCAAAATGTGTGTCGCGAGGCACTGAAAACTGAGCCGATCGGAATGACAACCAGTCGAGTCGGCTCTGTCTGCGCCGGGCATTACCATGGTAAATGTCACTGGTCCGTTTTCGTGCCCCTGCAGGGCTATGGCCTGTTAAATTTGCTTTTCCATTATAATACCACCTACTAGATTGATACAACATTTGAGCTTGTGAAACCATTGACACAGTACCCAAATCACTTTGGGTTTTTAAGTGTGTTTTGTAATAAGAGTAGTTCTTGCTTTAAAGGAATCTAGCAACTTTGCTGACATGTGCACAAACTGGTAAAATGTGTATATCTGTAATCTGATATGTCCACTGTGTGAAAATTCCATGGTAAATGAATGTCATATGATGGAGTAATAAGTAAAAATACAAAGTGATATTTGCTTTATACTCATTGTACTGACTTTGTACAAAGTTTAAATTCTCCTGTGGAGAATGTCATGTCCAAACACTTCAATCATAGATATCTTGTTAACGAAAGAGACATTCAGAAAAACAAAACCTGTTCCATGCTTGTATTGGTAATATGAAAACAAGTGCGAGAACTGCCAGAGTTCTAAGTAAGTTTTGGGGATTTGGACAATGTTACTAGATCCCCTTTAAAGTATATATATACTGAAAGTGAAACCACTCCGCAAATAGTTCTGTCATGATGACTTGATGCATTACCTTTTGTTTTAATTGGCACTTGATTGTAGGGTTGTCATGAATAAAGCAGTATTATGGAAGGAAGTATATATGTAAAAGTAAACTTTGATATATTGCTAAATTGCTCAATATGGAATACCTAATTTATGATAGAAATTAAACAAAAAAAGATTCCTGGTGTCCAGTCCAGGCAAGTGAGATCAAAACCTGTTAAAGGGATCTAGTAACTTTGCAGACATGTGCAAAAAGTGATAAGGGTTGATGCAATGTATATTGTTGTTATCTCATATGTCCACAGGGTATTGTGTGAAAATTTCAAGTCAAATGGACATTGCATGGCCAAGTAATGATCGAAAATGCAAAGTGATATTCACTAACTCACTGCACTCACTTTGTACACGGTAAGAAAAACTCCGGGGGAGTTTTTCTTTAATATCTGAATACTTCAATCGTACATATCTTTGTAACGAAAGGGAAATTTGAAAAACCGAAACCGGTCCCATTATTTTATTGTTAATACGAATACAACAAGGTATGATGGAACCGCTAGAATTAACATTTTATTTTGAGGCTTTGGACAATGTTACTAAGTCCCTTTAATGCCCCCTCACAGAATCATGCACACTATAAATAAGTGTTGAATGAATTGTATCTGTAGACACTCGGACATTTTACAGAGAAAAAAAAACACAATATTATGGAACCTGTGTATAGAGGTTACCTGTCCACAGTGTCTCATTTTTATTTCCCGGAGGCGATCAATTTATACACAGATTTCAATGTTCTTCCTAAAGATTGTGGGTTTCCATGCCATATTATTAAGAGTAATCATAGAATGTGTTAATAACTCTCTGGAACTGAGTAACCAATCATAATTTCTTTTTATCCTGATGTTAATTCTTGAAGTTTGTTCGCTTTGCAGAGTTATCTGATGCCATTCTACTTCTTGTAGACCGATAAAGGGTTTCCATGTACTGGGCTTCGATACTCCGCAGTGTATTCTGAGTTTACTGATAAAGAGTCGTCATAAAATGTGGTAATAAATACAGTTTCTGGAATTGATATATGTTATGTGCTAAAATATCATTTTTTTTCTCTTTTTTGCAGGGTTATCTGATGGTTTTCTACTTCTTGAAGACTGAGGGTTTCCATGTGCTGGGCTGGGATACCCCGCAGTGTATTCTGTGTCTAAAGATGATTGGTCTCGCCTTCGACGTCTACGATGGTCATAAACCGGACAAGGTATGTTTGTGTTCCTACAATAATACAAAATAATAAATAGTATGCAGCTTTTGTAAAGCGCATAACACATTGCAATGCAAGCAGGGATGCCAGAGTTCCGGCTGCTGTAGCCAGAATTACGGCTTTTCCGGGGTTTTTTTACCAAAGTTCTGACTGGAACTTTTTTTTCCTTTAAATTTTGTAGGGGATATGATCCCCAAAATAGGCTCAGATTGCACCAGAGAGCACCCCGGCTAAAGGGACTTAGCGCTCATGATGTGCGCTTCGCGCACATTATTTTGAGTCTCCACAAATTTTCAGGCCCTGGAGCCATTTGCCAATGGCATCCCTGCGCAAGTCCCTATGCGCTTGTATTGATTATTACCCTGGTCGTTACTGGTAAAGTTCAAACCCGCACAATTATCTTGTGCACCGTCTCAACCTCCCCGGGAGCATAGTAGCCAAGAGCAGCCATATGATAACCGGCTTTGAACCCATGACCTCTATATTTGAGGTCAAGTGTTCATCCAATTGTGCCACACAATCCCCATAAATCCCTTTTGAGTGCTTCCCAGCACAAGCTTCAAGCACTTTCAGAAACTGGATAAGGTATATCAAATTCAGAGGTTTACATTTAGGTATAATAATGACTCTAGGAAAGCTATCAGTGCACTGTAGTCATGTTGGTTGGTTAACAAATGAGAAACTCACTGTACCCTTTATACTAAATTCAGACAAAATAACTCTGTCATTTCAATATTGTCTTCAATATCTATGATGGCTGTTGTGTTAAGAGTCTCCTTTGATATAATTGAGGGCCATAATCTGAACAAGGAACTATCCGCAATATACTTTGTGAATCTCAACAAGCCAGAATGACTATAAAGACCCATTCGGTAGGAAACTGGCTTATTTGGATTTAAATTGATTTGTAGATCATGAATTTAATCTTAATTATATGTTCAGCATTATTTTGTACGTAGATATGTATATGCACACCTCTCCACAAGCCAACTACTTTAATTACTCTAGGCTTTACTTAAGCTCAAAAAAGAATACCAACAGTCCTTTCCAGGCCTACCAGGGTCCTTTTTAGTACGGACTATCCAAGGAAGAATACCAACAGTCCTTCTGAGGACACTCCAACCCTCCCTTCTGACATGGTGCAACTGCAAGCCGAATGTATACTTTAATTCATCCACCAGTATTTTGTTTTAATCTGTGAAGTATGATGGAATTTCTTTCTTTGTTTCTATTTTGTTACAGCAAAGCCTGAGTCGGGATCAGAAGGAGACTTATGTACCAGGGATCCCCAGCTTACTTGAGGTCACTGGATTCACTTTCTTCTTCCCTGCGATGATGGGAGGACCAGTGGTACGTATAGGTTGGTGGTGATGATGATTAATGTTGTGATGATGAGGAGGAGGAGGAAAATGATATTGATGATGATGATGATAATAAGATGATGATAATGACAAAGACGACAACGACGGCGATGAAGAAGACTACGATGACGGCAGCAATGATGAGGAGGAGGAGATCTGCAACTTCAAGATTGATAGTGGAGTTGATGATTGGGATGATGACAATGACGATGATGATGATGATCATCATGATCATGATCATCATGATGGCGACGATGATGAGAAAGATGATGGTGATGATGATGATGATGATAAAGATAATGGTAGTGGGGTTGATGATGATTTCAAGTTCAAGTGAAGATTCTTGATGACGGTGATGATGATGACGACAACGACGCCGATGATGATAATGATGATGATTTATTCTCTGTTAATCCTAAAGGCTCGATTATTCTTAATATTTTCTGCACTTTTCCTCGCAGTTCTCTATCCGGCAGTACCTGTACCTCACCAACCAGCAGCTACTACCAAAGGCTGAAATGGAGAACCCTTCCAATCTGTGGGCTGCTGGCAAACGGTTCGTGTACGGACTGATCTACGTGGCATTGTATCTGGCGTTCATGCCGATGTTCAGCAAACGCTATCTGTTGAGCGAAGAATTCAAGGTACTGAATCAATCCTTCTGTCAGTCTATCCTCCAATCCATTTAGGGAAGGCATCAAAATTATACATAGCGGGCGACAGCGGGATCCCGCAGTAGCCCGCGTGTGAACGATGTGCGTGACGCGGTCTCCTGAAATGCCGCAAGGGAAGGATGGGTCATCTCGCGCAAGAACAAAACATGCATTTAATAGTGCGGACCAGCTGAACTGGACGCCGCGGCCTCCGCTTGGAACGAATTTCAAGTGCACGCAATTTAAAACTGCGCGCAAAACTGTTCCAAGCGGGATCCCGCGGTAGGATGGTAGTGATAATTTTGATGCCTCCCCTTAGTCTATCTATCATTCCTTCATCCGTCTAGTTTGTGGGCTGCTTGCAAGCGGTTCATGTGCAGACTTGTCTATGTAGCAATCTTGAAGCAATCAATTTCAGTTACGTAATTAATCTGTCTGTCAATGTATCCGCCAATCCATTCAACAAGCCTCCACACTAACTTTTTTCAACTTGCCTGTTCCCCCCCCCCCCCTCAAACAAAAAATCTACAAAAACGATGTGAAAAAAAGCCCTTGGTTGCCTTATCTACTTCGCAAGGGTTCCTTCACTCAGTTCATTCTTTCTTTCTTTTTTTTCTTTTTATTCCATATTACGCATAAATATTTTCATCTATGCTCATAAATACCATAACCTGCCAGTTTTATTATGCCTCTGCCAACGAAGTGGCCGGAGGCATTATGTTTTCGGGTTGTCCGTCCATCCGTCTGTTCGTACGTACGTCCGTCTGTCCGTACGTCCGTCCGTCCTGTTTTCGTTCTCGCGATATCTCAAGAACTGGTTGACGGATCAATTTCAAACTTGGTATGAGTGTACATATTGGGGTGACAATGATCTGATTAGATTTTGGGTGTCATGAGGTCAAAGGTCACAGGACTCAATAAATACATGCAAAAATAGCTTGTAATGGCAAAATCTTAAGAACTGAATGTCAGATTTCAATTACACTTGGTACCTGAATGTATCTTATGGAGCCTACAATGGAGCTACAATCTTGGGGGTCATGGGGTCAAAGGTCAAGGTCACAGGACTCATTATACATGTATATGCCAAAATAGCTCGTAATTGTGATATCTCAAGATCTGGTTGATGAATTACCATCAAAATTGAGTTTACAGTATTAATTCAGTGCATGTTAATTTTGGCTTGATATAAAAAATGCGTGATAGCGGAGGCATAATTTTCGACTGCGCGCAGTCGAAGATCCATCTAGTTTGTAATATTTTCTGTTCCGTTTTTTTTCTTCTTCAGAACTCATCCTTCCTGAATCAGGTCTTCTCCATCATGATGTGGGGCATGTTTGAGAGGTGCATGTACATCACAGCGTGGCTCATGGCGGTAAGTGAAAGTGTTGGTCTGTACGCTCCCCAGGGAGTTGAGAAAGAATCGTATCCATCATGATGTGGGGCATGTTTGAGAGGTGTATGTACATCACGGCGTGGCTCATGGCGTTAAGTGAAAGTGTTGGTCTGTACGCTCCCCAGGGAGTTGAGAAAGAATCGTATCCATCATGATGTGGGGCATGTTTGAACGGTGTATGTAGATCACAGCGTGGCTCATGGCGGTAAGTGAAAGTATTTGGCTGGTACGCTCCCCGGGGAGTTGAGAAAGAATCGTGTCCATCATGATGTGGGGCACTTGTATGAACGGTGTATGTAGATCACAGCGTGGCTCATGGCGGTAAGTGAAAGTGTTTGGCTAGTATGCTCCACTGGAGAGGTGAGAAAGTATGCAACATACCGTTGTGTGGGTTTGAACTTCACCCGAGTCACATCGTGACCAGACCATTAAGCGATACAAGACTTCCCTATTCTCCTCATGATTTATTCTCAGAAAATATATTTATAGATATTGAAAGTGTCATGTTTATTCTTTGAGTGCGTTTCAATGCTTCAAAAAAAATTGTGAGGTCTAATCAGTGTCACCCGAGGAGTGGGGTTGAGTTGGTGAAATAACATGATCCCCCAGGGGAGGGGTAATTGATCCACTGCTCCTAGGGGTTAAAGGGTACCACCACCCAAGAATAATATTCTAATAAAAGAAAGGTAACATTTTGAGTAGTCCACTCCGCCAAGAATAAATATATAATTGGGAAAAAGCATCACCGTACTACAACATGTCATCAGGGGTCTGCATACGAAGACTGCCTTTTGTCTAGGACAAACGCATTCATGATTCTATTGTCTCCAAATGACGCGTGAATAGAATTGGCGCACTTGCAAATGTTTGGTGCGTACGGAACCATGAAATAATAATGGTTCCGTAAGTGGTGGTAATTAATTGCATTGTTTATGAATTACACAACCCTTTGCAAAATGTTGGGCATCTATTTGATATCACACAATGGTACCAAACCATATAATTATGTGTTGTTCTTTGCCTGGAGGTCCCCTTTAAAGTTTCTTCCAAGAAGGAGAGATAAATCACATAAACAAAATAATATAGACCATTAATACAGGTTTGACTAAATCTATTTTTTGTTGTTTCTAACTTTTTTTGACCAGGAGGGCAGTTGTATCTTGACCGGGCTCAGCTACAACGGAGTGGACAAGAACGGACAGAGTCGCTGGGATCGCTTTGAGATCATCAACGTCTGGAATTACGAGACGTCGTTAACGATAAGAGAGCTCATCGCGTCGTATAATGTGCAGACAAACCTTTGGGCTAAGAGGTGGTTATGATGACGTATATTAACCTGTTCCCTACTAGATTTTTCAATCCCAATATATAACACTGAGCGCCAAAAGAAACTTATCACTTCTTCAGAGCAGCGCTCACTAAAATCCATAGTATCAAATTGAATCATATTTAGACACAGATAAGTTATCATTCTCCTTATGAAGCATATCTGAAAAAATTAAAAGGTTGCTTTTGGAATCGCTACAGATCACTTTTCAAAAATCACAGAACCTGCTCGCTGCGAACCTCCACGAAAGGTGGTCTATTCAGAACTTTCAATAGCTATTCATTCAACTTCAAAGGCGGGTTATGTAACCACCAGACTGGCTATTGTCCGTACCCAGCTCCGTGCCCGGAAGGCGAGCAGTTTCTGTGTTTTTTTTTAAGTGACCTGTACGATTCCATCTAATTTTTCTCTTTTTTTGGCAAAAGCAGCCTTTTAATTTTTCAGATATGCTTCATAAGGAGAATGATAACTTATCTGTGTCTAAATATGATTCAATTTGATGCTATGGATTTTAGTGAGC
This sequence comes from Echinarachnius parma, assembly GCA_037951105.1. Classification (NCBI taxonomy): domain Eukaryota; kingdom Metazoa; phylum Echinodermata; class Echinoidea; order Clypeasteroida; family Echinarachniidae; genus Echinarachnius; species Echinarachnius parma. The sequence goes on along the minus strand of JBAMJV010004131.1, from coordinate 67,980 downwards.
GCCGCTCTGAAGAAGTGATAAGTTTCTTTTGGCGCTCAGTTTAGTTGATACAGGGCCCACCATCTTTACTAGATTTTGAAGTCCACATTGAGTAAATTCAATATTAACCAGGTTTTTGTAAAACCACAATTAATTGTAAACAAATTCATGAGAGACCCCATGTCAATTTATTAGGCATCATGGAAAGTGTTTATGTATCATAGATTATCAGACAATAATGCAAAATCTATCAGCAACAAAACTTATTATTTGTACTAAGTAGTGGAAGAAGCAATAGTACTACTACTTAATCTAAATACTAGCATTAAAATCAATAATCAAAAGTTACTTTTGTAGTTTAAAGTACTAGTAGTAACTGCTGCTACTGATAATACTGCTGCTGCTGCTGCTACTACTGTACTACTACTACTACTACACAGCTTCTACTGTCACTGTATTTTACATTGTTCTTATCATTATTCTCGTGATTATAAGTATTATGAATAATTTAATTATCTCTTTTTTATCATTTTGTTATATTTTCTGTCCATTTATTGTGGCAATTTAGGTACATATACCTGCGGCTGAAGTTCCTTGGTTCCAAGCCAGTATCACAATTCCTGACTCTAATATTCTTGGCGGTGTGGCATGGGCCATACTCAGGCTATATGCATGCCTTCGTGTTTGAGTTCTTCATGCTTATGGGTGAAGATTGTGTAAGTATCCATTTATTAAACTCTGCCATTTTGTTATAATGGAAAGCTAATTGCAAAGACTATGTGCGGTAGAGTCTGGCAAAATAATTTGGCAATTTGGAATTCTATGCCAAGGGGAAAATTCATTAATAACTTACAGCATTTTAGCAACAGAATGTATGAATTGCATGATGGGAAGTTATAATGGGGAGAATAGTAAATAAACATTTTTTTTTAAGTGTTTAAATTTGCTTGTGTATGTGCGGCATCTTGCTGATTTATAACCCATTTCATCTGTCCATTTTGCAAAGGTGGTCATTATAAGGATTTGTAGAAGGGATCACCACGTCCAATTAATCATACGATCAGTTAACCTGTTCACTACGAGATTCTGAAATCCCCATAGACTTTGTACATAGCCCACCCGGTTCCCGTAAGCAACGGGTTAATTAAACATGCAATTAATTGATTGATCGTACAATTTATTGTGAATCTTTATCTTATGAGCCCAGATGTGATGGAAATGCATAACAGATGACTTGAACTCTAAAGTGAAACACCTAGAGATAATACTAATGCATTTGATACCGATTACAAAAAATAATCGGTGGTGTATCGCTATCATGTTATTGTTTTCCCTTTTCAGCTGGGACACTTATGGAGGACGCTAGGCCTCAAGCCCCTGAGTTTAAGTCGGTTTAGTTACATCATCACTTTCCCGTTCCTACGCATCCTGATGCTTCTGGCTTTCAGCTATCCTTTCCTCAGCTTCCAGTTACTCGAGTTCTCGTTATATAATAAGGTAAGTGTGGAAAAAAATTATCTCTAAATTCTAAACCCTTTTTCCAAAGACACGTTTATTAATAGGTTATATCCAAAATATCCTCATCAACGTTAAAGGGTACCACCACCCAAAAATAATATTCTTATTAAAGAAAGGTAACATCTTTAGTATTCCATTCCATCAACAAGTTCACAAAATATGTTTCCAGAAAAGAAAAAAAAATTGGAAACGCATCACCATTCTAAAGCATGCGTTCATGCGGTCTGAATTACGCAGACTGCTATGTGTGCGGTGAATTGCAATGCGTGCAGAGCGAATGAATCGCCCGGGAATCTATTGTTTACAAACGTGCGCGTGAATAGCTGCATTGGCGCACTTGCAAATGGTTGGCCCGTATGGAACCAGTAAATAGCAGTGGTTCCGTAAGTGGTGGAAATGAATTGCTTTGTTTATGAATTACACAACCCTTTGCAAAATATCTATTTGATATCACAAAACGGTACCAAAACATATAATAATGTGTTGTTCTTTGCCTGGTGGTCCCCTTTAAGTATTGGAGTGCTTTCCCATTCCATCGCATATTTATGCTTCTGGCTTTCAGCTATCCTTTCCTCAGCTTCCAGTTACCCGAGTTCTCATTATATAATACGGTGAGTGTGGAGAATGATCTCTAAATGCCATTTTCAAAGCCATGTTCATGAGAAGTTTGTGTCCAAAATATCATCATCAACGTTAAGTATGGGGAGTGCTTTTCCATTCCATTACATATTGATATCCCTGGCTTTTTTGCAGCTACCTGTATCCTTTCCTAAGCTTGCAGTTAATCAAGTTCTGGTTATATAATAAGGTTAGTGTGGAGAATGTTCTCTAAATGCCTTTTTTCACAGCCATGTTCATGCTGAATAATGTATGCCTCCCCCCCCCCCCCCCCCCCCCCCAATTAGTCCGACCATGCTTTATGCCACTTGTGTAGTGATATTCATATCAGTCAGCTATTTTAGTCATTTTTTTCTTCCTCCTTTTTGTTCAATGCCGTAGTATTCTGTTCAAGAAGCCAATTTAGGGAATTATTTCCCAAGTCGGCTTTAGGAAAGAAGGCGGCCTAATAAAAGCATAATTTGACAGATTACCCCCTATTATCTGAGATGGGTTGAAACTGGTGCTGAGTTATGCCGTTTATTTTACTAAACGTTTAAACGTTTATTTTACTAACATTTCAACGTTGTCTCTAAACGTTTTAAAATGTTTAAACCTAAAAACATTTTCATAAATGCTAAACAATTCAACGTTTTGAGGTCGTTTTAAATGTTTAGTAAACAACGATTTGGACTCGGCACTCAGACTCAAACTCGACTATAAAAAGGGACAATTCAGCATAGCTTCCAGTCCCTACAAATAAGTAAAACAAAGTAAAATCAAGTATTATTAATCGGAGTACCTCAATCTTCTTTCTCTGTTGCAGGTGTTTGCGTCTGTCGGCTATTTCGGTCACTACGTCTTTGTCCTAGTACCGGTGCTCTACGTTCTGCTCTTCAAACCAGCGTGTTCCTTTGTTTCAAATCTAAGGTGAGCACAACATTTTCCATTTCTTTCATTCTGTTCCCTAAGAGATTCTTAGACTTAGACTTGTACACATAGCCCACCAGGTTATTGTATGCGGGTTAGGTAACCCCTGTTGTCTGGTGCTATGTCAGTGGTTACATAACCTCGCTTTTGTTAGTGCACGCTCAGATGACGTTACATGCGGTACTATTGGAAAACATGGCAGCCTCTATTGGTCAGTCTAAACAGATGTGGTATCAAAAACATTGATTATTTCCATTATTATAGTGATACCCAAGCGGAAATATACAACTAGAAGTAACAAGAGTTATGCATATCAGTATTAGTGAGCAAAAATGCCAGTGCTTGGTTCCACTTTAACATATGTGACCGGCTATATAGCAAAACCCGGCACTTGTCAGTAAAAATCAAAATGTAGATTTTCACACCATTAGAAAGGCATTATTACATGCTTTCATTTGATGCTTTGTTCTGACTAATTGGTCAATAATTGGCGAAGATATGATTGTTTCAATTTTACAATCATAGGTCTTTTGCACACATTTTGTGAACTTAAAATGCCCATTTCTTCAAAACATGAATTACCGACAAGTGCCGGGTTTTGCTATATAGCCGGTCATATATATTGGACCATACATCTTTGCCATTAATCCATACAGCACTACCTACATGTATTTGATTGTTTTGACATACTTTCCCCTTTGATAGACCACAGACAGAGTTATGTTGGGATCTGTCCTGAATGGGTTGAACCAGTGGCATACGTATGAGGGGCTGGTGTCCCTTTAATGATTCAACAAAGAAACAAAAAAAACATTAAGCAAAATCCTTTGAAATACAAGGAAAATTATGCCACAGAGTCAAACAATTAGTATAGACTAAGGTGACATTTTCTTAATTTTCATTGGTATCTTTATTAAAATATGATTTCTACTTTCATATTACAGTTGTTGCTTGGTTATAGACAATCACGAGACAAGTTCTGAAGTTTCTGGGAGCAAAGTTTGTTTTACTTATATTACAAGGTTAATTCAGATTGTATGCAAACCTATTAGCGACACTGACAACTGCAAAAAAAACTTGCCTCAGTTTGCCAAGCATAGTGACAGCTAATGTATGCAATTAAGATACAATGTATTTGAATCAAAAAAGAAGGGAAAAACTGGCAACAGAAACAATACTAGTAAGTTACTAGGACTTTCTGTATGAAATGAGCGTAACATTTAAATGCATTAAACATTTATAGTTTTTTTTTTACATTAAAAAAAAATTCTCTTGCGTACTTATATCCTAGATCCGGGAAGGCAAAGAGTGAGTGAAAAGTAAAGCGACGTGTACAATCAGGAAGAGAGAGACGAGCCAGAATTATAAGGAGACATTGCAAGAGACGTCAGATTTTTAAAATCGGGTTGTCCCGGGCCATGCACTTTCACTGAATGTGTCAGCGTGTACGTGTTCTTTGTCGCAAGAAAGCAGGACAAGTTGTTGTTGGTTTTTTTGTACATCAATTTTTAATGGTAAGGATCAAACTATAAAGTGTATGTGATCATGTATTAAAAGAGAAAGGTATTCTCATGTGTCGTATTTCTAAAGCAGATCTCTGAGGCCGCTTTTCACTGAGTGTACATCAGTGTGTGTGTTGTTTGTGTGTTACGGTAGAAAGATAATGGTATACATTATATTAACTATTTCCAGTGATTTTTTTAAATGTCAAATATTTGAAGGGAAATTATCAAAAATGAGTCGTATGATATATGTTTCGAAAGAGAAAATCATTAAATGTTCTCGCGGGATATTGTTGTCACTCATAAAACAAGAGTCTTCAAGGCAGGTTTTTACTGATGTGTATTAAAGTGTGTGTTATTTGTTATTTTTAAGAAGAAATTAGTCTGTACATGTCCCCAGGAATATTTTTGTTAACTGTAAAAAGGATGACGTAATTTTAGTTCAGATTAAGATGAGCTAATTGACATAAGTATGTTGAAATATTTTTTTAATTTACAATTCTGAGGGTTTCCTTTCATGTGGAATGTGTAACGGTCAGATAAAAAAAAAATGGAATACGTTGACAGTGATATATTGGAAAACTAGATGCCAATTGACACTCCATGTCAGTTGTAAGATGCATAGCTAGGTAAGGCATATTTGTGATTTGTCTAGGCCTATATTCATAATGCGATATGTGTATATATGATCGCATTCGCTCTGAGTCCATGCAATGAGCGTATTATTGCATGAAGTAACCCCACACACAGTGCATACAAACATATGCGCAATTGACTCATCGAACAGTTGTTCCATAATGTGGATTTTGAGCGCACTGGGCCATTGCGTAATTTTCTGCATGTGCGCTGAATCCTCGCTTTGTAACATGGATTTAGAGCGCACTGGGTCATTGGGTAAATGTCTGCAAGCGCGCTGAATGCTCGCTTCGTAACATGGATTTAGAGCGCACTTGGTCACATGCTTACTATGGGAAAACCTGTGCAACAGATTGTTGATAGCCGCAGAGATCATAGAAATATCAAGAAGAGTGTACAGTATCATGTGATGTTTTTTTCCGCGAAAAAGTAATCTTGTTGACGAAGTCAATGATTATTTGGGATGATCTGCATGCAGCATAGATAATTTACATAATTCTTCAATTGGTGAAAATGACTGTTTGTATTGGAAATCGACTTATTGCTATTTGATTTGGGTGCTACATGTCTAATATATTGTAATCCAATCTGTTAATGTCAGATATTTCTCCTTATCATGTTCATAACATTTCAAATTTTCTTCAAATTTTTAAGGACATATATTTGTTCATCCCTTTCAGAATGTACATATTATAAAAAATATGTATCCAATCTTAAATGTCTTGAATTTTGAATCTTGAATTAACCTGGTGCCATCTATACGTCTACAATTTCCATAGAGTACACATTTTTTCGAAAAAGTAAGAAATACACATATATGTATGCTAGTAGCCTACATTCTGAAAATGCATTGTAGAATCATGTGTTAAATTAAAAGAGTGCTGCATTATGTACATTTAGACCATCATTGTTCATTAGTCATATGCGAACAGGGTGAATTACAAATATTGTATGAATTAATCTTGTATATTAATCAATTTGCATAAATTTCCATGCTTCTGGGAGGCTTGTGGAGTGAGACATTGTATATCGAAATATGTTATTATTTTCTTACAAATGGAAGTGTTAAGAAATCATTATTGGCGCATATAGATTTTCTCTATGTGTACATGTACAGTTTGATCTTTTGGCATACATAATCATGTATAAAATAGGTTTGAAGCCCCTACAGAAATCTCAAGTCTGTTGCAAGCTACCGGGCTCTGCTGAAATTAAGCTAGTTGCAGACTATACTTGCATGCGGATAATGACACGTTTAAAACACTGTTGTATGCTCACAATTTCACCAGAGATTTGATGATGGCAAGTCGCAAGCGAATTGCAAGCTAGCCGCTAGCCTACTTCAGTCGGTTCCATCTGTACAATGTATGTAATTAAATGAATCTGAAATTGTTGGCTGAAATCTACTTAATGTATAAAGCCCAACACACACAGAGTTGACTCGCACCGATCCGACTGGTTCTCACCAGTCAAGCTAGAGTCAGCATTGTCAGGGGCCCATGCAATCGGTTGGAGCTGATTCATCATTTTGAATCGGCCCAGACTGGTTTTCCGACTAGGAAAGTCTGAGTCGTGAGGCAACATACACTGACCCGATCCGACTGAAAACCAGTCGGATCCGGTCAGGTCAGGTCTTTGTGCCCTGGGCTTAACTTAAGCTTGTTGCACAAAATGCTACGCGTTCAAAATGCATGCAAACATATTTTAAAGCAATATCATTTCACTATATATACGTATATATATATATACTGTTGTTTTTAAAGGCTACTCTTTCTTATACCGTACTTGTTTTTTAAAGCTTTTCTGAAAATGTGTGTACGTTTTTTTATATCAAGCTTCTCTAAGTTACTGATGTTGTTTGTTCGTTGTGTGATTTTGTTTTTATACATGTCAATGCCAAGCAATTAATGTGTGAATTTAATCAATGTGCAAGATATACATAGATGTTTTAGGCTTCCCTTTTACCTCCATAACGCAAAAAGTATTAATAATAATAAATAATGAAACACTTTTATATAGCGCATAACACATAAGCACAGTTGCATGTTCCTATGCGCTGTATTATCACTGTGTTGTGCAATTGATATCTTTGTGTGTTCAGTTTTTAGCCGTGTATAATAGATACCGTTTTTATATCTATGTTGCCTAGTGTAGATAGCTTGCCTAGTAATACATGTATGTATATTTTGTTTGTGCATGCAATGTAGATAATATTGTAGTTAATATTCACTTTGACAGGAAAATAATGCCAGAATATTGTATATTTTGGTCTATCCAACTTTGGGAATATTACAAACAAACCTAGTCCACATTAGTGCACTGTGCCACATTTACCAAATACCTACTCAGTTGCCAAAATATTATGGTTGTGTTTTTTAATTTTTAATTTTTGTCTTTAAATCTAATTGCCAAAGTTTTAGAATTAGTTTTTTCAGAGCTTCACTATATTCACTTGTTCTTATCGTAACCCCTCAAAAACGTGTGCTGAAATAGCTCTGGCTTTAAATAGTGGGTACATTTGTAATCAAAAGGGGGTAATCAAACATATCGCTGTTCTGAAATCAACAGAACGGGGGGTCAGGGCTTCTTCACTGGTCCATTTGGTAGAAACTTCACCAATCAGTGATATTCATTTGAAAAATAATGATACTCGGCCTCTAACCGGAAAAGTAGACAATGTAGAATTAGTTCAAATATACATTATGTGCCATGTTGTGCTTCCCTTGTTTTTAGTGCAAAAAAAAACAAGTACTTGCCATGCATAACCCTTGCGTTTGTGTGCTTTGCCATTATTTTATTGATGAAAGTCAAGACTATGAGTCGTATGTGCAGATGAAATATTAACAGCTGTTAAATTTGAATACCATGCAAATGATCAAAGTTGGACTAAAGAGGGATATAGTTTGAAACACATCTCATAACATAAATTAATTCTGAATTCAAGGTTGTCATACCGAAATGCAAATTTTGTAGTGCAAATCCAAGACTTGCCATGTCATATTCTTGCATTTTTTTTCCACCAATCTCCTCTCGTAAATTTGAGGTTTATGCATATAATACTAAAAGTATATCAATGTTGGATTAAGTATTAAAAAGACGTGTGAAAGGAGTCAAAAACTCATAATTATTTTAGTAAATATACTAAGAAAATAATTTGATCTATTTCATAGTCTCATAGTGATAATTTTGATTGTGTTTATAGCGTGATCTACTCACTTCCTTCATGTATGTAGTCTCTGGCAATTGATGAATTGTTCTGAGGACAATATTCACATTTTTTTTTTTTTGGGGCCGTGTGCTATTTTGCTTTTTAAAAAATAGTATTGGAGCCTGATCTGGCCAATCTATCCTTTACTCATTTCTTTAGCACATTCCAAATGCTTCAACCAAGGACTAGTATACATTATTGATCTGACATCATATTGCAAGTATATACTTAAAGGGATCTAGTAACTTTGTTGACATGTGCAAAAAGTGATGAATGGTTGATGCAATGTATACTATTGTTATCTCATATGTCCACAGGGTATTGTGTGAAAATTTCAAGTCAAATGGACACTGCATGGCCAAGTAATGAGCGAAAATGCAAAGTGATATTCAATAACTCACTGCACTCACTTTGTACACAGAAGAAAAACTCGCCCGGAGTTTTTCTTATCTGAATACTTTGATCGTACATATCTTTGTAACGAAAGGGAAATTTGAAAAACCGAAACCTGTCCCATGATTTTATGGTTAATACGAATACAACAAGGTATGAGGGAACCGCTAGAATGAAAATTTTATTTATAGGATTTGGACAATGTTACTTAGTCCCTTTAAAGGGGACCATCAGGCAAAGAACAACACATAGTTATATGTTTTGGTACCTTTGTGTGATATCAAATAGATGCCCAACATTTTGCAAATGGTTGCCTAATTCATAAACAATGCAATTAATTACCACCACTTACAAATGTTTGCAAGTGCACCAGTTCTAATCACGCGTATGTTTGGAGACATTATAATCATGGACGATGCGTTCTTCCTAGACAAAAGGTAGTGTATGGAAACATTTTTTCTGAACTTTTTGGTGGAATATGGACTGCTCAAAGTATTACCTTTTATTTATAAGAATAGTTTTTTAAGTGGCGGTACCCTTTAAAGGTTTATTTCCCACTTATTCATACCAGGAAAGTATTATTCTGAAGACCTTTATTATAAAGGTCTTAGACGAATATTGATTTCTTTTAAATTTGACATTTTCCCCCATAAATATACCTTTGCTTTACTGATTTTTGTCCTCTTTTTTTTTTTCTTCTTCTAATTTTTCTGTTCATAAGTACAATTCAGAATAAAGTATTAAAGCAAGCCTCCACACTGACATACTTCTTCATGAGGTATTAATGCACATAAGAAATTGCATTTTTCTCTTGTAGTTGTGCAAATTTGTAGTTGCCCAATCGGGAAACCAAACAAGACCATTTATGAAATTTTACTTGCCCGATACCAATTTCTACTTGCCCCGGGCAATAGAGCAAGTGCTTGTGTTGAGCCCTGAATGAAAACTTCGCATCATACAAGGAATAATGAACCTTTTTTTTATTTGTCTTTCAGATTTTATCCATCAATATGTTCTATTTATTGTTTTTTTATTTGAACCAGTCATTATTTTGTGCTACACAACTCGGAGTGATTATTCCTTGCCAAAAATGTTATTGTTAATGGTGCAACAGAAATATCTAATCTTTAAAGGTTGTATTCACAATCAGTATTTTAGGATGTTATTTCTTGCCAGGAAAAACAATTATTTGAACTAACTTTGGTAATAATGGTGCACTAATATCATAAACAGTAATTTCATTCTTTAAAATGAAAATAATCCGTAATTATGCATGACATCATCATCTTCATCATTATTATTCTTATTGCATTTATTGTTTAGTATTATTCATTTTGTTTATATTCATTATTTATGCTCTCAATAAAAAAAATAGATGTCTTGCCATTATCCGTCATCATGCCAACTTTTCTTCCAGTTATTTTTAAAATGCAATTTTGTTATTTCATCTCATTACCGTTGGCAAAAGTGTTGGGTAGGACTGAATGTCATACAATATTGTTTTAATTGCTTGAAGTAATAATTCAACATCATGAATTGCAAAATACAATGTAATTCTTATTTGTTATACTTCTTTTTGATGCTTTAAAAGTCTAGAATGTATAATTGTACTAATACAATTTTTAATGCATACACAGATTTATTGTAATGAATTCCTTCATTTTAAATGAATTTCTTCCTGGTAAACTACATTACATCTATTTAAAAAAAAGTGTTA